>JAMPIV010007857.1:335000-609014 GCA_024509875.1 Oreohelix idahoensis | reverse complement strand
CCGTGTTCGGGGGTCCTTAGGCAGGATGAAACTAGTATTTTTAATATGTTTCTTGAATGGCTTCTTTTTCTCAGTTAACGTTCAGAGGAGGGCGGGGCCCCGTTACAGGTTCGCCCACAAGTTTATTTTTTTTTGTTTAGTTTTACAAAAAGTTCAAATGTTAACTGGAGTTATCGAAATTGAGTTTGGCAGAACTCTGTATATATAGTTAATAATTGCTGGGATGCAGGTTGAATGATCGTTCGTCTGCACAGACAAGAAATTACACTCCAATAGTCACGAAGGTAGAATGAAATCCAGCAGGAATCCCGACCTATGCTAGTGCAAACTAGGATTCTTGAGTCAGAGCGAACGATTAAAATGCAGTAGTTATCTCGGAGTTCTCTATTTATACTTCTTCGAAATGTAAAACTTGAATGGGGCGGTGATTAAATTTTCGCACCTTTCTTGAACTTGAGCAAAATTCAAGATACCTCGCCCGTGGTGTTAAACCGTTGCAATTCCTACGATTTCCCCCGGTCTACCGATTTCCTTCCGTCTCAGGCTGCTCGCATAAGAGTGCAGAAAAAGTTCCCGAGAAGCTAATACTCTGTGTGCTGAAAGTCCCTCATTCCTTAGATCGCGGCCGCTCCACGTGAATTCTGAAGACAGCCTGTTCTTTGATGGTACCGCTGTTCTGAGAGCTTTGGCAACTCCCACCAGGCGGGGTGACAGCCAGGTAAGAAAATGATCTGCTGTTTATTGCTCTAGAAACAGGAGTGAGTCTATGGCCCGTCCTCTTTCTTTTGGGCCGGCGTTAAGGAAAAGATTGCTATAAATCGTTCTCAGAAATGGTTGTGGGCGGGATTTAATCTCCCATCAAAGGCCATGCGATCTCAAACGTTCGCATAAGATAGCAGGCTACATATTAATGATCCAGCTTGTAAGGTTCTCGTGGAAATGTTGCATGCCGGTAAAAGTTACAACAGATGATCAGGGGTTCTAAAGTTATGAGAGGCCAATATTCTGTTATCATCCATCGAGTCAGGGAAATTCATTTGTCATACTTAGACGTACGTCACAGCAATATAAATTTGTGCTTAAGACTGTTAAAGTGTTAAAAGCTTATCATCTTAAATTCACTGTGATTTTCTAGGTGGAAAATAACGCGTAGCTGTTTTTGTACCTGTCGTTCAGTTTAATGATAATTTTTACCACCCACTTTATCACACAGAAAGAGACGTTTTAGTTTACTTATTACACTAGGCGCGACGGATAATTGACAGAATAGAATTCACGTTATATTTCATTTCGTGTAATTTTAGTAAGTGACTGTTGTTTAAACACCATACGACGACCCACCGACGCCGACCCTTTAATAGCTATTTAGCGACAGGCGATATTTGTCAAGCGCGCGTATGGATAATAAATAATAACTGACCAGATAGGAATATGATAGAGACACCGTGTGCTTAGATGTAGATATTTTATTAGTAGTTTTTTTTTCATAATGTTTCTCTATTCTTAGGCATGACCTGATCAAACGGTGACCAGCGGTCTCTATTTTTGGTACATTGTGGTCTATTTTGGTCCTTTTTTCCATTTACTGATTGGATTAATGTTGTCTTCTTTTTGACTTACGCGTCTCCAAGTTCAGTTGTGAACATGACCGGCCTAAGAGACAAATTAACATTTTAAATAGTAAATTTAACTGGACTATCAACACCAGAAATTATTTATTCAATTTTATCAGCCCACTGTGGTGTACTACCAATAACGGTACTATCTGACTTTTGACAGTCGTAGCATCGGATTTATCCAGCAATTTACGCTGTTTCAAAATCCGTACTCACACCCAGAGCCAGCCGATAGGATTTACCATCATCATCAATTAACAATCGTAACAATCATTTTAGCAACTAGAGTTTTCCAAATACGGGAAGAATTCTTTCACTGTTTGCTGTGAACACCAGATCTCGGTTCTACATTAACTATTCGAGGTGACATTTGTTGATTCAGGAATACACCACCAACTTTGGCGTTCCCCCTCCTAAAAATCTAATTTGTTATAGAGGGTGGACTTGGGCCAACTTGGATAATAACCCTGACACTTTATATATATATTCAGGACACATCGTAATTCCCAAAGGATATCACCAGAATAGGGTGAGCATGATTGATGTGGCCACGTATGACAGGGAGAGTGAATATTTTCTTAGTTACAGAAACTGTACCATCAGTTATTTTCTTTGCTTAAATATTGTTTACTTTAATGGATAGCATTTAATGGGAACTTTGTTCTTCTCTTTACTGTCTATGCTATAACATAGTGCTAACCTTTGACCTTTAAGGTTATTAACTTGTTAGGTTCTTTCTTTCTCAATGAGGGGAGGGCACATGTATTCTGTTATTTTCTATGTATGACATTCTGATTTTATTTGATCTTTCTTTAGATATTCGATGTTGTAAAGTTTAATGATAATAAACAACAAAAAGAACTTAACTTTGTGTGTTGGTCAGACGCATACCCAATTTACCATAGTTTTTCACGTTTGAGTGTCTTGTTGTCACATAATTGTGTGTGTGTGTTTAGTGAAACTTATTTTTCTAGATATAGGGAGGTGCAAGATTGTCTTATACTAAAAGATAGTCGTATAGATAAGCTGGACTAGAGAAACCTGTCATTCCAGAGACCGATCTTCTCTTTAAACTATTCACTCGTGAAATCTATTCTCACACCTTTACTTCTCAATTACTTATCACCATCCACTCTACTCTCTACTCAGGCGGGACCATAAATATCTTTTCCAAACCTATCTAAAATTTACGACAGTCCACTGTTTTTATCGTCGGCGAGAAATATTCCTTTTTAACTGAGGAACGAAGAATGTCCTATTGCGAATTCTGCAAACCTCATGTCCGTGTTGATAACCTATTTCTGGTTAGACGTCAGACACGTAGCGTGCAGACTCAGACTTCTGATGGACTGAAGACACACAAAAGTCTTCGTAAGTTTTCACACTTAATATATACTGGTTGACTTTCATTTATTCTACATCTCACTCTTGATCTCTATGAGTTCGAGTCTAATGATGTTAAATATATTGTGCATGAGAGTGTGTGCGTATGGAAGACTATGATGATGATTCAACAAGCTAGATGAAGGTGAAGTCTTTCTTCTTCTTCTTTGATCCTTAGCCGCCGACCGTCAAAGCAGTCAGTGGCCGTCACGCCTAGTGGCGTCTTGTAGGGCAACAACAAATTGATTCCACTTTGCTCGGTCGGTGACCATCCATCGTACAGTGCCCCAACTCTGGTTCATTTTTTGCATCTCAGCCTCCACAGTCCTCCACCAGGCTGTTTTTGGTCGGCCTCTCTTTCGTTTTCATTCAAGGGTCCATAGCATAGCTGTTCTTGTGATGGCATCGGGGTCTCCTCTGAGGACATGGCAAACCCAACTCCAGCGTCTGCCAGCTATGATGGTGTGCATGTCCTCTTGCTTGCTCCGAGTAAACAGATCTTGGTTGGTGATGGTATTCGGCCAAAAGATTCAGTGAATTTTTCTAAGGCATGTTGTGTGAAAAGAAGACAATTTCGACATTTCCTTCTCTGTAACTCTCCAGCATTCCGCACCATAGAGAAGCACAGAAAGCACACAGCTCTGACACAATCCCAACTTTGTGCCTGTGCTGTACAGAGAGGACCCCCAGATGTTGCCTAGGCTTAAAAAGGCTGCTCTTGCCCTGTTCACTCCGCCGCCGATGTCCCCGCCCGCTCCACCGTACGGCGCCAAACCACATCCTAGGCATGCGAAGGTGACCGTCCGCACCAGTTGCCGATTCCCCACCGACAAGGGCCCAGGGTTGCCCACACCGAGCGCCATGACCCCTGACCTCCCTAGACTGATGCCCAAGCCCACCCGCCGGCCACATCCATTAAGTGTATCCGTTTTTTCCAGGATGTGTCGATGTGAATGTGCCAGCAGCGCAATGCCACCTGCATATTCCAGATCTTCCAAAATAGAAAATGTAGTCCATCCCATTCCTCTTGGACTGCCCTCCGCCGTCTGGCGTATCACCCATCCCACGACTGTCAAAAATAGAGTGGCCGACAAGGGGCATCCCCGCCGCACTCCCGCCCCCACCTCAAAGGCCAGGCTGCTCTGCCCAACGCCACTCGCAAAGCCGGCATAGAGTCTATTTATGATTGACACTATGCAGCTTGGAATTCCATAAGCCCTCAGTATTTTCCATAACTGTCCCTATGTATATTGTCAAAAGCCCTGTCAAAATCAACGAAATTAATGTACAGCTGTCTTTGCCATTCTGAGAACTGCTCTATAATGCTCCTGAGGGTAAATATATGATCTACACATCCTCTGTTCCCTCTAAATCCTGCCTGTCCTTTCCTCAGTTTGTGGTCTACTGCTTTTGAAACTCTCTGTATAATTATCCCGCCCAGTATTTTGCTGGGAACTGAGAGAAGAGTGATTCCTCTCCAATTATTGCAGTCTGCAAGATCTCCCTTCTTGGGCAATTTGACAATTATTCCCTTGTTCCACTCTGTTGGTGTTGTCCCTGTTTTCCAGACTTGTGCAAATAGTGGTTCTAATAGCTCTGCCGCCAGCTCAGGGTCTATCTCAAATAGCTCTGCATCCAAGTTATCATGGCCAGGAGCCTTTCCATTCTCCAACCCTTTGATTGCTATGATGATTTTTTCTTTTCGTGGAATGTCTGTATTAACATCTAGATCGTTTTCAGCCTCAGGAACAATCAATTGTGTCTCTGGTGGTTCCTTGTTCAGAGCCTCTCTGAAATGCTCTGCCCACCCCGCCCCCTGTCCCCTTGCCGCCAAGACGAGACCTCCCCTCCTATCTCCAACTAATGCAACATTGTCTGCACCCCACCCTCCGCTGATGAATCTAGCCATTCTGCACACTGTGCTCTGTCCACTCCCCAGCGCTGCCTCTTCTGCCTGTCTTGCAAGATCGTCTAGGAAATTCCTTTTGTTGGCTCGGGTTTGGCGTTTAACTTCCTTGTCCAGCTGACTGTACTGTTCGCTATATAGTTGCTTTAACCTGGGGGACTTCGCTTATGTTTTCTTTCTTTTCATTTCTCATCGTTATGGTGTTTAATGTTTCTGGTGTTATCCAGTCTTGCTTCTTCCTTTCCTAGAATCCCAAGCATGATTTGCTGCTTTTCTTATATATTGGTGAAATGGTGTTGAATTTCTGGTCTATATCATCAGTCAATGTCTTTTCCTGACTTTTGACAAATTGATATCGTTTCTTTATGTCGGCCGCAAAAGCTTTTCTGGTAAGGGAGTCCTTCAATTTGCTGATGTCAAACCTTTTCTGTGTAGTTACAGTTGGTGCAGCCCTTCTTAGTTTCACTTTCAGTTTTGCTACTACTAAATGGTGATCACTTCCCACATCTGCACCTCTTCTTACCTTCACATCTTGTAATGCATGTCTCCATCTACCGTTAACCATGATGTGGTCTATCTGGTTTCTGTCTCGACCATTTGGTGATTCCCATGTTAATTTGTGAATTTCTTTATGTGGGAAGAGTGTTCCTCCAATGACCAGGTTGTTAATGCTACAGAAACCTATTAGTTTATCCCCATTTTCATTTGCTCTTCCGCTGCCGCATTTCCCCATTGTTCTTTCATTATATGTATTGTGTGTACCAACTTTCGCATTGAGGTCTCCCATTACTATAATAAGATCATATCTAGGTGTGTCTTCCATTTCTTTCTGCAGTTGTTGATAGAATTCATCCTTGACCTCCTCATCGCTATCATTCGTTGGTGCGTAGCATTGTATTATTGTAGTGTTGGTGAATCTCCCTCTCAATCTTAATCTTATCAGTCTGTTGTTGATGGGTTTCCATTCCAGTAATGTCCTTTATATTCCTTTCTGTAGAATAATGGCTACGCCTTCATTGTGCTGTCCATCCTCTCTTCCAGAGTAAAGTACTGTTTCTCCTGTTGCTGTTTTAACTTTTCCTGCCCCTGTCCATCTGCTCTCGCTTATCCCTAGAATGTGTAACCTATAGTTTCTCATTTCTGCCGTGACCTGTCTTAGTTTACCTGTCTCGTACATTGTCCTGACATTCCAAAAACCTATTCTTGTATCCTGTTTTGCGGTCAGGGCATCCGTTTTCATGTCAGTGGCTTCCTTTCGGCTTTCACCACTGACAGTCATACGAGCCACAGACTCCGAATGTCCATCCCGCAGCAAAGTTTTTCCATTTGTTGTTGTTTCCGTAACGTGCGATTTTTTTTTACGTAGACAGGGGTGTCAGCCCTATGCTAAAACCCCCAACCTGGAGGACCAGGGTACCAGCTTTTGTCTGACCCCTACCCACACAGACCAGTCCAGCTTGGTTGAACCTACCAGGAGTAAAACTCCCACTGGCATAGCTCTGGGGATTGTCAGGGTACGCAAGCTGCCATACCGCTACAAGGTATAGGTACCATTGATGGCAGATAATTATAGTATTTGACAATTTTTGATATCTATGATTGGTATTGCCAGCAACTTAGATTTCTTTAATGGTACCTCCCGAGTTTGTTGTGCTTAGAGGAAATATTTTCTCTTATGATAGGGGATGATTTTTACTCTCTCCAGACGCTTTATTTATGCATCTATTGTACCTGATATTAGGTTCATTCTTTCATGGGCACATAATTGATGCTTGTGCTATCTTGCTCAAGGATATATATATAATTTTTAATGTGTCATTTTTTTTTTAACGGGGGGGGGGGGGGGGGGTGGGCGGGTGGTGGGGGGGTTGCAGTAATATGTTGCTGTCATCTTTGACGTAGTTCAAACGTCGATTTATTGGTTGTATGTTTTTCACAATGGTCATGTTTAGGGAACTATGTCATAACTTTGCTGTGTCAGGTTGATTAGGGGTTATCTCCCTTTTTGGTTCATTCATTGGGTTTGACCTTTTTTGAGAATAGGGTCAAAGGTAAACAGTTCTGGACTATGTGCCATGCGCAGTTGCTGAGGGCAAAATTGGACTTCCGTGAGGTAGAGATGCGAACTGGCTTCTGTAGGACGTGAATGTCCGTTGTATTTTGGGGAAGGAAAATCTTCGAAGTGACAGCGTTGTCAGTTTTTCCCAGTGATTTACTGTACCGTCAGGAATGACGACAGTGTTGTTTCTTGTGTTCTGAGGATTCGTTTCAAGGTAACACCGACTTTATCATTACTATGCATTCGGTTGCAGAATTTGTTAAAGCATTACCTAGCCGTGAGAACAGCTCACCGTTCCTGTAATGCAGAACTTACATTTTGTGCTCAAGGTAGCTATTTAAGACTATTCGTCTTCATATGATCAGAAGTCCAGTGACGAAGTTATATCTGGTGGAAACCGCAGGTTGGCGGTATATTTATACAAACATTATAGCAGGGTTTATGCAACCTGCTTAATGAAGAATACACAGCTGACGTCATATCGAGGTCTGTGTAATGGCCACTATTCTACCGCATGTAAAGATGTAACTGGCGTGTTATGCCAAGTTGAACGACGGTCCTGGTAATAGGATTACATGAGTTAAGGGCTCGTCTTTTGTATGACGGAGTTATTCAGGTATCTGACGCGTTCAGTCAGATATACCAAAGCGGCATTATGAACGGTTCATTAAAGAACATACCACTATTGACCATGCCCACATATGTGAATGTTCACCAGCCTTAGAATGCCTGATATGTACCAAGCGATTTCAATTAACATGATGTACGTGATCCTGTTTACATTGACTGTTCCTGTATGATTCTACTGTTAGTCCTGTGAATAAATGTATGAACTGTCACCAGTAGTTTCAACCATCATTGGCTTCAGTACGAGTGTGACTGGGTGTATTGTGTAACTATATATGAGCCTAAACGCATTCGCGACTACACACCCATGTCTCATCATCATCATCATCGTACAAGGACCATGTATGCTGTCAGCGTGAGTGACCCAGATCACGTATAAAAAACCAGCTAACACTAACACTGTTACAATAATTGAAAAAACTACTACCACTATTACTGCCACTATTACAATAACTGTTAAAACTGCTACCACTATAACTGTGACTATTACAATAACTACTAGAACTACTACCGCTTTTACTGCGACTATTACAGTAACTACTAGAACTACCACCACTATTACTGCGACTATTACAATAACTACTAGAACTACTACCACTATTACTGTGATTATTACAATAACTACTAGAACTACTACCGCTTTTACTGTGGCTATTACATTAACTGCTAGAACTACTACCACTGTTACTGTGACTATTACAATAACTACTAGAACTACTACCACTGTTACTGTGACTATTACAATAACTACTAGAATTACTACCACTATTACTGCGACTATTACAATAACCCTTAAAACTACTACTTTTATTAATGCGACTATTACATTAACTACTAAAACTACTACCACTATTAATGCGACTGTTACAATAACTGCTAGAACTACAACCACTATTACTGCGACTATTACAATAACTACTACCACTATAACTCGACTATTACAATAACTGCTAAAACTACTACCACTGTTACTGTGACTATTACAATAACTACTAGAACTACTACCACTGTTACTGCGACTATTACAATAACTGCTACCACTACTACCATTATTACTGCAACTATTACAATAACTGCTCGAACTACTACCACTGTTACTGTGACTATTACAATAACTACTAGAACTACTACCACTATTACTGCGACTATTGCACTAACTGCTAAAACTACTACCACTATTACTGCGACTATTACAATAACTGCTAAAACTACTGCCGCTGTTACTGCGACTATTACAATAACTGCTACCACGACTACCATTATTACTGCGAGTATTACAATAACTGCTAAAACTTTTACCACTGTTACTGTGACTATTGCAATAAACACTAGCGCTACTACCATTATTGCTGTTATTATTACAGTAACATCCAGAGCGACTAGCACTTATTTCCCGAATATTTATTGATTTTCTCACATGTTTTCCTCGTTTTATACTTTTTTTCTCACATTGTTTTCAAGTTGTTATTTCCGCACTTAGCTTTTTATCTCTGGTTCCGGTAGCAGCGGCAGTCATGTTGATCCAGACATGTGATCCTTATCAGGGAGTTTCCTCTCTTTTTTATGCTTTTTTTCTTCGTTTTCTCGTTCTTTCCTATTTGTTTATTTTTTTTCATCTGTCCCTCACAAAGGCCTAGTAGCCGCAAAGTAGATTTTTTCTTCTCTTTTGTCCTATTAATACGTATTAATTTGTTATCCCTCTACTCCACCGTTTATCACTTGCTTAATGTAGTCTTCCTCATTTCTTTATAGCAGGTAATCTTCCTCATTTCGTTATTACTATTACAACAACAACCAGAACTGCTACTAATACTAATACTATGACTATTTCAATAACAAACAAAACTTTTACTAAAACTAATAATGTGACTATTACAATAACAACCAGAACTACCACTAATAATGTGACTATTACAATAACAACTAGAGCTACTACTAACATTAATAATGTGACTATTACAATAACAACTAGAGCTACCACTAACATTAAAAATGTGACTATTACAATAACAACTAGAGCTACCACTAACACTAATAATGTGTCTATTACAATAACAACCAGACCTACTACTAACATTAATAATGTGACTATTACAATAACAACTAGAGCTACTACTAACACTAATAATGACACTATTACAATAACAACTAGAGCTACTACTAACATTAATAATGTGACTATTACAATAACGAGTAGACCTACTACTAACATTAATAATGTGACTATTACAATAAAAAATAGAGCTACCACTAACACTAATAATGTGACTAATACAATATCAACTAGAGCTACTACTAACACTAATAATGTTGCTATTACAATAGCACTCAGAACTACAACTAACATTAATAATGTTACTATTACAATAACAACTAGAGCTACCACTAACACTAATAATGTGACTATTACAATAACAACTAGAGCTACTACTAACATGAATAATGTAACTATTACAATAACAACTAAAGCTACTACTAACATTAATAATGTGACTTTTAAAATATCAACTAGAGCTACCACTAACACTAATAATGTGACTATTACAATACCAACTAGAGCTACCACTAACACAAGAATAAGTGACTATTACATATAACAACCTAGAAGCTACTACTAAACATTATAATGTGACTAGTACAATTTGTATAAACAACTTAGAGCATACAGACAACACTAATTCAATGAATAAGGGGGCTATTACCATTAGCACTAGATTGTATGACTAATCATAATTTCAGTGTCCCACTATTACTGGATAACAGGTGTGGACTCGGACTATATTAATGGCGTGTCGCTTAATACAATTCCTAGAGCTACCCACTTACATGTTTACTAAACAATATTCGTACTATGCTTATACTACAACACCTGTGGAGCTACTAGATTTTGGGACTCTCCCTGCTAATTACAATAGCACTCAGTCTACATCTAACATTAATTCGAACCCTCTCGTTTCTATACAATAACTGCTGGGCTACCACTAACCCTAATAATGTGACTATTGTTTCTCAAGTTAAGCTCTTCTGCGAGTAACTAAAAGCGTTGACTGTTACAACGAACAACTCCTACGCACCCGACTACACTAACTTAAATAATGTTTTCTTCTTTTAAAATATTACATTACTAACAATGTCTGGACTATTACTGTAGAGCTACCACTAACATTGAATAATGTGACTATTTACAATAACAACTTCTAGAGTACCTTAAATGTACACTTCATTAATTCTAACTCTTTTCGACTCTTTTTCTTTACTTACTCCTCGATGGCTTGATACAATCGGTAGGCAATCAGTATAGAGCTACACACTAACTTGTCAGTACTTCTTTGAGCTCAGTAATACTGTCACTATTACAATAACAACTAGAACTACCACTAGCCTTAATAATGTGACTATTACAATAAGTAACAAAACTTTTACTAAAACTAATAATGTGACTATTACAATAACAACCAGAACTACCACTAACATTAATAATGTTACTATTACAGTAACAATTAGAGTTACCATTAACACTTATAATGTGCCTATTACAGTAACAACTAGAGCTACTACTAACATTAATAATGTGACTATTACAATAACAACTAGAGCTACTACTAACATTAATAATGTGATTATTACAATAACAACTAGAGCTACCACTAACACTAATAATGTGACTATTACAATAACAACTAGAGCTACTACTATTATTAATAATGTGACTATTACAATAACAACTAGAGCTACTACCAACACTAATAATGTGACTATTACAATAACAACTAGAGCTACCACTAACATTAATAATGTGGCTATCACAACAACAACTAGAGCTACCACTAACATTAATAATGTGACTATTACAATAACAACTAGAGCTACCACTAACATTAATAATTTAACTATTACAATAACAACTAGAGCTACCACTAACATTAATAATGTGACTATTATAATAACAACTAGAGCTATCACTAACATTAATAATGTAACTATTACAATAACAACCAGAGCTACTACTAACACTAATCATGTAGCTATTACTATAAATACTAGAGTTACTAAAGCAGGAAAGGCGTAGAGAAAACAAGCAAACTGTAAGCCTATATTGCACATGGAGCTGAAATATCTTGTTGTGGCGTAGGATATTATGTCTATCCACAACTTCTTTTCTTACTTTCTTTTCTTACTTACTTACTTTCTTATTTACTTACTTTTCTTACTTTTCTTTCTTACTTACTTTTCTTACTTACTTAATTTTCTTACTTTTTTTACTTACCTACTTTTCTTACTTACTTACTTTTCTTACTTACTTACTTTTCTTACTTACTTACTTTTCTTAGTTTTCTTACTTACTTACTTTTCTTACTTACTTAATTTTCATAGTTACTTTCTTTTCTTACTTACTTACTTTTCTTACTTACTTACTTTTCTTACTTACTTAATTTTCATAGTTACTTTCTTTTCTTACTTACTTACTTTTCTTACTTACTTACTTTTCTTACTTACTTAATTTTCATAGTTACTTTCTTTTCTTACTTACTTCCTTTTCTTACTTACTTACTTTTCTTACTTACTTAATTTTCATAGTTACTTTCTTTTCTTACTTACTTACTTTTCTTACTTACTTACTTTTCTTACTTACTTAATTTTCATAGTTACTTTCTTTTCTTACTTACTTCCTTTTCTTACTTATTTTTCGTTCTTACTTACTTCTCTTACTTACTTACTTTTCATACTTACTTCCTTTTCTTACTTACTTACTTTTCTTACTTACTTACTTTTCTTAGTTACTTTCTTTTCTTACTTACTTTTCTTACTTATTTACTTTTCATACTTACTTCCTTTTCTTACTTACTTACTTTTCTTGGTTACTTTCTTTTCTTACTTACTTTTCTTACTTATTTACTTTTCATACTTACTTCCTTTTCTTACTTACTTACTTTTCTTACTTATTTTTCATTCTTACTTACTTCTCTTACTTATTTACTTTTCATACTTACTTCCTTTTCTTACTTACTTACTTTTCTTACTTACTTACTTTTCTCACGTTTCTACAGTGGGATGTAGAGGTTTGCCAGATATCGCGCCACACTATCCTGTCGGCTATCTTCCTCCTGGCCTGGTTCCAATCTAGTCCTCAGTCCTTCAGAGATTGAGTAATGTTGTCCTCTCATTGGACTGTTGTCCTGGAGGTCTGGATAAGTGGCTCTAAGTTTCTCATACTTGTCGCGGTATCCGGTCTTCTCCCATTCTGCAGACATGGCCAAACCATCGTAGTTGGGACTGTTCTACTTGGGTCTTCAGGGGCTGGGTTTTGAGGCCATGACGTATCGTCTGGTTGCTGACCATATCTCTTCTTGTTACTTCAACTACGTTCCTCAGATACCTCATTTTTGAGGTTTGGGACTGACTTTTGTGGGTTGTAGTCATTGCCCAGGACTCGCATCTTTAGGTCTTTTCTCCACTACTATTTATCAGTTCTGTTTTTGGCTGAAATATAAAGTAGATTGGCAGAATTAACATATCGACTTCGAAGTTGAATAGAAAAGACACAAGAGCAGCAAGACAGGTTTTGATTCTTATTTCAGGGCCCATAATTAGTTTAGTTTCCTGTGGTATGAAAATATCATTAGCGAACCTGACGCTGGTTAGCAGACGAGAGATAGGTATCAACGCATGCGCGCTTCGACGTTAACATCGTGAAGTCTGACATATCACGTCTCGTGTCTCTCGTTGTCGTAGTCCATCAATTTTACATTGATAAACACATATGAAGTACAGAAGACAGAAAATACCGAAAATTATAGGAACTGATGCCAGATATAGTGTAAGACATGACGGACGGACGAGCGGACGGACAGACAGATGGATGGATTGATTGATGGATGGATGAATGGATTGATGGAGGGATGGATGGATGGGTTGATTGATGGATGAATGGATCGACGGTTGAATGGGCGGACGGATGAATGAGTGGATATTTGGACGCATGGACAGATGGACGGACAGACGAACAGACAGACAGACTTGCAGGCAGACATACAGTTAGGCAGATAGATAGATAGATAGATAGATAGATAGATAGATAGATAGATAGATAGATAGATAGATAGATAGATAGATAGATAGATAGATAGATAGATAGATAGATAGATAGATAGATAGATAGATAGATAGATAGATAGATAGCTATGCTTCAAGCACTCGTGAGAAATAAAGAAGTAGAAAAACAGACAACAGAAAAACAACAGAAGTGATAGGCTTAAAGGGGACTCGAACCCACGACCTTCCGAACGACCCCACAGCCTAGCTAAGGAGCGAATCGTTACTATCGTCTCTGCTAACTAGGCACCACCTAGTGTCTATCAATTTTTCTACTTATTTATTTCTCACGAGTGCCTGAAACATACCTTTGTGTATTATTTATTTATTATGTATTTATTGTGTACAGGCCTCGTCTTTTCCATCTTTTTATGCCTAAATGAAATAATAAGTTTTAGGAATCCATTTTTACTCTTGTTACCTAATGACTAAGCGTCCGATTGACACAGTGGTTAGAGCGCTGGTCTCTCGCGGCAAAGGTGCCCGGTATGAATCACGGTACCGACACGCTCCAGTTTACCCAGCTGTAAATGGGTACCTGATCTTGAGTTACGGAAGGAAAAGGCAGCGAAGAAGAGAACTGGTCACCCCACCTCTCGATGCTGGACCTAGTATGGTGAAGTCTCTAACACATCACTCCCGTACGGCAGTATCTGCGATGGAACTACCTTTGCCTTTTAGTTACTTAATGCACTAAAAAGTTGGAAATACAATTTTCAATATGTTGTACTGCAATAAAAAAGCTGGAAGACCAGTTCTCATTATTCAATAACTCTTCACATTGTTCGTCTTTTTCCTTTATCCTTAGCCATCGACCGTCAAAGCAGTCAGTGGCCATCACGCCTGGTGGCGTCTTGTAGGGCAACAACAAAATGATTCCACTTTGCTCGGTCGGTGGCCATCCTTCCTACGGTGCCCCAACTCTGGTTCATTCTTTGCATCTCAGCCTCCACAGTCCTCCGCCAAGTTGTTTTTGGTCGGCCTCTCTTTCGTTTTCCTTCAGGGGTCTAAAGCATAGCTGTTCTTGTGATGGCATAAGGGTCTCTTCTGAGGACATGACCAACCCAGCTCCAGCGTCTGCCAGCTATGATGGTGTGCATGTCCTCTTGCTTGCTCCGAGTAAGCAGATCTTGGTTGGTGATGGTATTCGGCCAAAAGATTCGGTGTATTTTTCTTAGGCAAGTTGTGTGAAAAGATGAAAATTTCGACATTTCCTTCTCTGTAACTCTCCAGCATTCCGCACCATAGAGAAGCACAGAAAGCACACAGCTCTGATATAATCTTAATTTTGTGCTTGTGCTGTATTGGGAGGACTTCCAGATGTTGTTTAGACTAAAAAAGGCTGTTCTTGTCTTATTCATTCTGATGTTGATGTCTTTGCCTGCCCCGCCGTCTGGTGTTACAATGCATCCTAGGTATGTGAAGGTGTCTGTCTGTACCAGTTGCTGATTCCTTACTGATATGGGCTCAGGGTTGCTCACATTGAGCGTCATGACCTCTGACTTCTTTAAATTGATGTTCAAGCCCACCTGCTGGCTAAACTTATTTAGTCTATCCGTTTTTTCCTGGATGTGTTGATGTGAATGTGCTAGTAGTGCAATGTCATCTGCATATTCCAGATCTTCCAATGTAGAAAATGTAGTCCATCTTATTCCTCTTAGACTGCCCTCTGTTGTCTGGCGTATCACCCAGTCTATGGCTGTTAAAAATAGAGTGGTTGATAAGGGGCATCCCTGTCGTACTCCTGTCTTCACCTCAAAGGTTAGGTTGCTCTGCCCAACACTACACGTAAAGTTTGCATACAGGCTTTTTATGATTGACACATAAAAAAAAAATTAGTTACCAATATGAATGATTGACATGAGTGTCAATCGTAAATCATGTCAATCATTCACATTGTTAACTAATTTTTATTCTTTATGAAAATATTCAGAGATGTCTTCGAAGGAACAAAGGTTTAATAAGATTTGCGCTTCATAGGGCTTGTTGTAAGAGGTGAATAATATAAGCTTACTAGTGTGAAAGCCCGTCATAAAACGGGAATTAAATTCAAAAGCACCAATACCTAACGGCAATTTTACTTATTCAAAAGTATTTTTAAAAACCACTGTGCATCACCACAGTACACGAACTACGTAGCAGCAGCCAGGATCCCAATGTGTGTATACGGGATCACACATTATATACAAAATTTTTTGCACACTGTCATTTCTGCACTTTTCTTTGTCGAGTGTTACTATTTTCGGGAGAGTACATATAAGGGAAACAATACAATTAATGTCTAACTTTCAACCAAACTTGTATCCCTTAGCGTTAGTGACAGAAAAAGCTGGGATTTTATATATATATTGAAGCACGGACAGGCAACTTCATCATTTAAAACAAAATACTACAGAACTATAGGGAGCCGCGGTAGCATAGTGGTTAGTGCACTGGCTTCCTAGCTCAGTAGTCTATTGTTCGATCCCCAGATGAGGTGGGATTTTTTTAGGCCGCAAACGGCTCCTGGGAAGGTTAAGGCGGCCGGCGTGATGTTGACCACGTCACCCCTAGTGTGCCGACGCTCAAGAAAATATGGACCTAACAGCATATTCCCAATGTGCCTCAATGGGCGTGTAACGGGATCCTTGACCTTGACCTACTATAGACTACTGTTGCAAGAGTACATGAATGTTTTGGTGCAGATCCAACTGCAGTGGGTGCTCTATGCTCCATACGGTGCGGGAAATATCAGTGACGAATGGCATCTACGCGTTTTTCCATATCTCTCTCCTTCTGCCCCTCTCTCTCTCTCTCTGCATTATGTTACTGTCTTGTTCTTCCTAGATAACCTATTTCCCTATCTCACCAATAATCTTTCGCATTCAAAGCTGTTAGAATTACCAGACAGTCCTTGTTCTGGAATCCCCAGGGTAAGAGAGGTATGGGAGACCAAGGAACACGCGGAGAAGAGAACTGGACACAGACATGAACGGCACGAAGAAGACCTTGACAGACCTTAAACTGAAGGCACGTGACTGTGAGATTTGACGTTTGTTTGTTGAAGGTAAATGTTCCTTGGGGAGCTGAAGTTTAATGCTGATCAGAATGATGATGATGATGAGATGATGAGGATGATAATGAGATGATAATGATGATGGGGTGATGGGGATGATGATGAGATGGCAAGGATGATTATAATGATGGTGGTGAGATGATGAGGATGATGATGAGATGATGAGGATGATGACGTGTCGTGGAGGATGACGATGTGATGAGGATTAGAATGATGATGTTGATTATGATGATGATGATAAGGATGATAATGATAAGAATGATTCAAAGCTGACCCTTGTCTTCCACTCAATCATTAACACCTCCATTATTCCTTCTTTCTTCAGTGTTTTCTCCCGCCGCTGGTGTTCAACATTTTTTCCAGTCACGTCAGTCGGGAGTGCGGTTCTCCCCTCTTCCCACCCCCATTTCTCTTATTGTCGCTCTGCCCCTGGAAATGACGTACCGCGCACGAAATATGGTAAAACTATTAAAATTACGTACAAAAACACCTTACCCTAGCTTTTATCTTACCGCTGCAAGGCGGATGGGGGAGAAGAGGGGGGGGGGGGGGAAGAGGATTGCTGGTTAACTGAAACATTACAGTACAGCAATCCCCCGCTTGGTACTGTTAATTCGTTCATGAAAAAATCGAGCGCTAACCGAAAAAGCGCTAAACGAAAATTGCTTTTCCCATAATACGTAATTATTCCCGTAATTAATCTAAAACTAATTAATTCGTTCCTAAGGTCCATAATGTTTTATAAAAGTACAAATAAGGGAGGGAAACCTGTCTGTTGTTTTTCTGTTATGTCTGTGTTTCTACTTCTTTATTTCGTCCTGCGAGTGCCTGATAACATACCTTTATATTTGTTTTATATAAAAGTAGGTAAGAAGTGATAGGAAGCAAAAAAACTAAGTAGTTAGAACAATATTATTAAACTACACATAATTATCAAAACATATTGAACACAAATAAAATCTATGTAGCAATGTACTTACAAAAATATATAAACATATGAAAGGAACGACTTAAATCGCTGCTACTTCCGTCGCCGCATTGGCTATAGCTGACACAGCAGATCTGTCTTCATCATCAGACGACTGGTTAGCAGAAGGTTTATGTATGTTGGTGTAAAGTGTTTTTCTTGCTCCACATGTAGAGAAGGCACGTCTACTTGGTCCCTAGGGGCAGATAAATAAGTAAATAAATAAATAAAGGTAATTAACAGGTACTCGTTGGACATAAAGGGTGGCACTAGACAAACAGAAAAGAAAAAAATATAAGTGATAGGCTTACGGGAATCGAACATAGGACCAACCAGAACGGCCACGGCGCCATACGCCTTGCTGTGACAGTACTTCGTGAATGGACGCTGATGCCCAGTTTTTCACCCCTTAGGGGCAGAAAAATATTAGAGGACAGTTTTAAAAAAAAAAAAATTTGAGTTTGCTTTGACCCTTTTTGTCTTCAAGAATCACCATGTAGCATTTCCAGATCTATGCTACGGATTACCATAGAACTGTTGTCCATTTTTGGTGTCATGCTTCTTTATGCTAGCAGTGACAATGCTTGTTGGCCATCCTACTACTCTGAATGAATTTGAAAGTTATATTCCGGCCTGTCACGGAATTTTTCATGTCCAACGTAAGATCGAATATTTTAAGCGTTTATAACGGGCGTGTGACACAAAATAGAAACAGCGTTATATCGAAAAAGCGCTAATCAAAAAGCGCGAGATCGGGAGATTGCTATAATAATATTCATTGATGTGTTACTTTTTTTCGGCTGTCGGTGGAGCATTGGCCATAACAAATTTACACAGAGAGCTTTTCTGGCCCAGTGCTATCTGTTCCACGTATTGTCATCCCCTCCTTGCATGAAAAGTACCATTTTCTTTCTCTTTTTACTATATTTTTTTTTTAAGAGAAAATTGGACAAGAAGACGAAGATGGACTGTTATTGTTGAACATAATCGACATCATTGCACTCCGGGAAAAACCAATAGGATGCTCAGTCTCCCTAAGTGTCACAACACGTTTTGTGCATGTACTCTTGCACACTTCTCTCTCTCCTCATCATCGTCCTTGTCACTGAATGAATCTGGTGCGCCCACTTCTAGATCTATCATTCACTACGGCCGTACTAATTTTAAGTGAAATACTGCTTATTTACTTCTTTTTCTGTGGTCAGCACTTTCTGTCTGTCTTTCTTTCTTTTTCTGCTTGTGTGGCAAATATTTTGTAGGTGCAAACATTTTTTGACCGACTCCTCTCTGTGATGTCACCTGTTTGTTTACCCGTCATCCTGGCTTGCGGTGAGCAACTGAGATAAGACAGCCGCCGGCGTGTTTAGATTGAACCGCTGATAAGGGACGACTCGTTTGGTAACCCAGATGGGCAGGACACAAAGTTTTGCGTAGTGATACGACAGATAACGAGGTTACTGTCTGGGTGTGACATATTCTGGGCAGCCAAATATGATATAATCGTTTTCGGTCACTTGTTTTAAAAGTAAATCTCATGGATTTATTACATTTGAGACAATATGAGTTCTACAAATTGTGTTTGCAAGAGTGTATGCAAGGCTCCAGATGTCCATATATGGTAATACGTGAACTTTTGCTTCACGCACCTTATTTCACGTGGAATATTTTTTGAAATCATCACACCTATCTGATTTGAAATGATTGGATCTTTCTGATTAGATTCATAACAACAATGCGTGGGAAGATAGGAATATGGTCTCACCATTTTGCAGTTTTTATTTCAGATCTGTGAATTTCACGCTCGCCAAGACAAACATCAGACTACCTCGCTAGAGTGAAGACTAGATTCATAATTTTTTTTTTTTAACCGGACCTTTTATTGGAAAACCAAATAAGACTTACAAAGCACAGGGACATCTTTACATTTTTATATAAGGAAACACCGAGAGACTAGGAAACTAAAGAAAGACACGGAGTCAGGAAGGAATTGAAGTTGAAGTTAAAATTAACGGACACCCCAGTAAGCGTGTTTTTGAAGAGGCGGATTCAAGTATCTTTTATTCATCTGAGCAAAACAGTCTGTCAGTCAGGATTGGCGTAAGTTGTGATTTTACATTTCATATTTTATTGCTAACATGTGAAACTAACATATATATATTTTTTAAAGTTACATGCGCGTTTGTCTAAGTCAAAATTAATTACACACACTCTAAACAGAGCTAATACTAAAATAATAGAATTCCACTGAGTAAAAATCAGGGGTGGGGGCTTTTCCCTTTTTTTTTTTTTTTAAACGAGCTGAACTTAAGAGAGAGTGCTTAAATCAACTTCACAAAAGCGTCGGCAGAGTTACAGAATTAAACATACTCAGCCAAAGCAGTTATTGTACTCGCTTATTCTGAATATCTTATGAAGACTACCTTTGTAATAGAAGTGTCATCACCCTTCTATCTACATCTCTGTCAGAGAGTAATCTTGTGCGAAGGCAGATACCGTTTGAAAGGCCCGATATTATATACTCTTGAGTTTTTTGGCCACTACTGCAAAGCAGGGTAGGCACTACCGTCACAGTCCTATTATTTGACATAATTTATATGCCCTTACATTTTTTACTCTGAGCCACTCCCATACTTTTAGTTTTACGTTTCATTAGGTGAGCTGTAGTATTATCGAGGTTATTTAGACTGGGTCAGCGGATAATTCGTTTATCACCTAAGTCGTCTTTCCACCATTGATAGGAGACGATCATGTGTTTGATTATAAAAACAAGGTACTCCCGGACCTACCACCGACTCATAACAATGCGACCCTGCAGTAGTAGTGACGGGACCACAAGGGAAAGTCATTTTGTTTGTACTGAGCTTGCCGGCGATCCGTATGTTGACTGTCTGGCGGCTGCGGTTGCATGAAAACATCAGTGTCGATAATATTACGTAATCCGTTTTCCATTTGTGGGGCCCATCTTTCGTGTATCGATATTATCGTTAAAAATTTAATCTGTCTGGAGTAGAAAATATATGTTGGGAAAGCATCTCGTAGAGCAGGAAATTAAGTTCACAGATTTGGCTTTGTGTGAGTTTGCATTAAAGATTGCAATCCGAAAGTAATTACTGCTCTTATTTAGAAAGAGGTACGCGGTGGAAATTTTAAAAAAATTTGATCATTTTTAAAACCACGAGGGGGATTATATATGATTTAACACCCCGACCCATATAGTTACTAAAGAGCTTACCATTGGCTTGAAAGTTGAGAGCAGGAATAGACTTTAACTCTTTCATTGGCAAGATTGGTCCCTAAATGTACAATCTGGGGACGTGAAATGTGATATGTGCAATATAGCTTTCTAGACAATGCGTAAGGAAACATACGTGGGAAAATAACAGCGCGAGGAAGCTTCAGTCGCACCCGGCGAGCGAGGGTCTATCTCTCCAACCCCGTGCACTCTGGAAGCCTAAGCAACGCCCGGAAAACGCGCCTCCAACTCCGCAAGGCACTCGCCTTTACCTTCGGCCACGCCGCGCACACCCCGCCCTCGACCTCGTCCAGACGCACCCGCGGTCCCATCCGTCGCCACACAGCTAGAACTCAGCGAGATTCGTCAAGCATTATAAGTCTGGACCCAAATGCGATCGACGCAAGGCGGTTCCCACCCTGTAAACCAGTGGAGATGGCACGTCGAGCGGCGACAGAAAGCCGGAGGGATAAGCGCAAGTTAAAGACAAACGCAGCGCCGACTAGCGGCGTGAGGCTGCCTCTTCCTGACTCGCCAGCCGCTAATCCCCGTTTCACGCCTTGGCCCTGCGCTTCGACCGGCCGCCGTGCCCCGGGCGTTGCCTCTGCTTTCTGCACGATCTTTCCCCACGCTGGTGCCCCCCTGGCCATTCCCAACGCCAGTGCACCGTTCCAATCCATCATGGCCCGATAGCGCGGACCACCCCCGCGCGGGGGAGGTTCCGGCCGGCGGGCACTGAGCATGTGGTGGAGTGCCCTCCTGCTTCCCTCTTCCCCCACTCTTCCTTCGCTCACCGTCCCTCACCAAGTCCTGCTACCCCCTCACCCCCATATCTCCCCAGCGCCCTCTGCCCCTCCACCTGCCTCCTTCTCAAGCCCGCAGCCTAGGATATCGGAGGCTCAGACAAGACTGCATTCCTACATCAAGCTAGCCAGTATTACCAGAGCCAGAAGAAGAAGGATCGGACAAAGAATTTCCTCAAAATTATAAGGGACATAATCGATGTATTTTGGGCAACTTTGAAACTTAAAAGTATACCCGCATTTTCCCCCACTTTTTTAATTAAAAAGGACTGGAAACTTTAAAGGGGACCGGGACAGAGTTATGTGTGGGCAACATATGTATACTTTCTAAAAGTTAAACCCGCATTTCTTAAATATAACATAAGGACTGGTGATATTGGGATAATCAGTTATAACCCGTCATAAGAGGGAATTAATAAAATTGTCCAGACACCAAGTGATTTACGAAAAGCATCTTAACACTAAGTTGCACGTGTCATATTCTCCTTACCTATTAGATACTCTTGAGTGTTGGCCAACTGGTATAGACCACTATTGCAGAGCTAAGGGGAGGCAAACTGTGTGTGACACCAAGTTATTTGGTCGACGGGGAAGGGTGTGAAGATGCTGACTGTTCCTGCTGCTCGGGCTGGTTGTATAACACGGACGGATGCATCCTCTCATACGTCCATCTCTGATAGTGTTACGGTGTAACACATGTATTCAAACGAGGGTATGTGGAATAAACAATGAAAATGTCAACCTGAAAACAATTATATGCGATGCAATTAATCTCCACGAGCGATCAGTTTACACAGTACAGCATTTATTTACAGATCCACAATAGTTCCACAGACAAACGTGATTCCATTAAGCTTTCCTTATTTGGTTAATTCATGCCTTAAATCATTAATGACGAAAAACAACTCCTAAATTTCCACTTGATTATCCCTGCAAAGATATTTCATTTACATCTGTCATTTTCTCTTCACATCCATATATTGTTATTTACTAATTCATGGCGACTCCATTAATAAAATTGTATCTGACTTTACTTGACACTTCATTCTCCACGTTATAAATTCACATTCATTCACAACGCCGTTATACTAGCAACACATAACCATAGACGGGTCAATCCAGAGGGGACCACGTCTGTACACTTCCAAATCGTTTACACAAAGATAAGCCCTTTGTCGCTTGGGGACCCATCCAAAAGAACGTTATAAACCGCTCATGCATTAGCGACCATATCAAAACCAAAGTGGAGCAACACTATAATGTGCTCAAAAACACAAAATCTCCAAGTGGGGCGGTGCGCAAAACTATGTCGAGGCAGCGTGTGCTGAGAGACGTACGGGGGGGGGGTTACGTTTGATGCCAAAGTCCCAAGTTTTTTAACCTTGATGACTTCATCTATTTGCAGTGTCATTCTCTCGACAGGCGATCATTAATTGTTCTCAGTATCTCTCCCTTTATCCATACCATCAGTCCCCACTGTGGGTGATCTTGGTGCTAGTCAATCAGTTCTCTCATTACCGCGTACCCCTGCATGTTTACCAGGAAGGGATCAGTAGATCCACACCAGATCCTGCAGATTTGAAGCGTCTATGAATGTTTTCCATTCATGCTGTAGCCAACCATTTTCAACCTTTCGAAGCATGGACTGAGAATCTGACACAATGACTGCCTTTGTTAATTGAAGTTTCAGTTAGCCGCCTTAAGACTGCAGTAGCTGCCTCTACCTCCATTCTCATGCTGGAAGTTGTTATCTTGTAAGTCCCCGTCATGTTTGGTGACGATTCTGCCCTTTACCTTAGCAGAGAAGCCCCAACCTGATTTCTCACCATGGATGACAGACCTCATCGGGGATCCAAACATCCAGGACGACTCGGAGTTCGCTGGGAAGATTAAAAATTCTCTAAAGGACCGAGGACTAACACATAACTAACACATAACTAAACACATAACTAGTTCTCCAGACCTAAAGGTCTTTTATATTTTGGACATACGCCCTAATATAACCGGCTAAGTTGAACGGGACGCGCCTCGCCAAAACGAAGCAAAATTTTATTTGGAAAAAAAAAAAAGAAAAGAGGACTAGCTAGGTACCAGATCAGGAGGGAAGACATCCGATAGGATAGTATGGCGCGCTCCCTCTGGCAAAACTCTACATCCCAGGGTGGAAAGAAGAAGGACTAAGTAAATAGTAGTAGTAGTTATTAACTTTTTTTTTTAAGGGGGGTGGTGGATGAATGAAGATAGTCCCATTGCATGAGAGCGAAGTTTTAGAGGCTTTACTGTAACATGTATTAGCTTTATGACATGGGGTGGCCAGTGTACCTTACCCGCTGCGATCGTCTTCCCTAACTAAAAAGCAGCAAAGGTACCCATTTGTAGCGCTGCTGTCTGACAGGCTGGGTAGACTGTAGCGCTGAACGTCGGATTGGCAGTGTAGTTAGAGAATTGGCCTCTCGCGGCAAACATGCCGAGGTAGAAAAATGGTGGTGTCAGGCTTCAGTCTACCCAGCTGTTAACTGGGCACCTGAATCTGCTCTTGAGTTAGTGAAGGAAAAGTCAGCGAGGAAGGGAGAACTGGTCACGCCCACCTTACGATGCTGGACATAGTAGTAGTGAAGTCTCTAACACTTCCCTCACCTGCGGCAATATCTGCTATGGGACTACCTTGACCTTTGACCCTGAACTAACCTTAATGTCTTACTACAATGGTTCCCAAACTGTTTTTGTTGACGATCCTAGGTGTTTTTTTTTTCATCCTTTTCCACCCCTCGCAACCCTTGGAGCAGTGGTTCCGAAACTGTGTGGCCCGCCACACTGGTTTGGCGCGAGAGGATGGTTAGTGTGGCGGAAAATTCATAGACAATCAAGGATTTAGAGACATTTATCATATGGATGTCATTTTCTTATTTGTTGTGTTGTATTTTGTTACATTACATGTAATATAACACGAGGAATATGTCTGTAGAAAACCCATGGAATTTTCCAGAAGTTTCCATATTTTATTCAGTAATATTTCATATCAAACAGATGTCAATAATGATACAAAATATTTTAAAAATAATGTAAAATTATAAATTAGAAATTTACTGCAGGTAGTAGATTTTTTTTTTTTTTTTTTTTTTTTTTTTTTTTTGTTTTAATTTGAAGGTATTTTTTATATCAATAAGAAATTGGGTGTGGCGCTAGAAAATTTTCATTTCGAAAGTGTGGCCCAGAGAAAAAAGGTTTGGGAACCACAGCCTTAGAGAATATAATTTCTTTATTTTTCTCATACTTTTCAAAGACCTATCCGTGAACCTACTGAAGACCCTTAGCAACTTTTATGGCCAGACGTCACTACAAGCATACAACATGTGATGGAATCCTTAGCAACTTTTATGGCCAGACGTCACTACAAGCACACACATGTGATGGAGGCCTTAGCAACTTTTATGGCCAGGGGACGTCACTACAAGCACACACATGTGATGGAGGCCTTAGTAACATTCATTATTATTATTAACTGCATCATTATTTACATTTTTCTCTATATGGAGCATACAACTACCAGTGCTTCTGGCCTCCCTTGCAGGAAGCCTGTACGGTTTTGTTTTGTTTTTTAAGGACTATCTTCGTTGCACACGGACAACTCCATCAGTGCCCGATCTCCTCCCTTATATCACACAAGGAGGATCTCAGCACAGTGCACGAACTCTTTAGCAATGATGAAAAAAATGATGAAATTGGATTGAAAATGATGAATAAAAGATTAATTACACAATTATTCAAAAGATGAGTTGTAATTATTAATTAGACACAAAGTCCTTGTTGAAATCTTCAAAATAAACATAATGTTCCTTCAAATTTCCTTTAAAACTAAAATGTCACTTGTCTTGAATCTTGACTTAGAACAGTTTATCATCATAACACTTATATTTTTTCTCTTTTGATTTTTACTTTTGACCGCTCACAAGGACTGTCGAATATTCACATATATTTTACTCTCACACTGGTTGTTGAATATTCACATATATTTTACTCTCACACTGGTTATTGCGTAGTCACATATATTTTACTCTCACACTGATTGTTGAATATTCACATATATTTTACTCAGCTTCAGTTTTCTGGTACAGCTCTTCTGGTCTACACGAGTAATATTCACAGCAGTTGGTTATTGACTCTGCACTAGGCTAACCAACACAGCAGTCTATCTATCTTCTGATTTTACTTTGCGCTCTGTACGATTTAAATTTTTTTTTTTAAATTAAATAAGTGAGCGCGGACGTATGATAGGGTATAGTGCAAACTACAGTCTTAATTTTCGTTTTTCTCGCTGATATGGGGATCTGTACTCAGCGTGGTCCATAAAACGTGCTCGTTCTATTCAACCAGATTATGGATCACTGTCATCCATGTCTCATTTTATTTGTACAATCGTTAGCTTCATTTATATATGTATGGTTGTCCTTAACTGGTTTTGTCTTCGATTTATTATTCATTTCCGAAGTCGATCGACATAGAAAATGCATCATGCTGGCTCATTTACCTTCAATTTTTCCAAAAGTGATGCACACAGCAACTATTCCTTTGAAATGAATATAGCTGGTCTCATCCCTCAAAAAACAAAATCACTGTCATTACTTTCTGTCGCTCCATTCACTTGCACGACACAAGAATCCATTGTATACTAACACACTTTCCTTCCTCTGCAGATCGCCATTATAAAACCGGTCCGTCAACAAGTGAGCTTCGAGGTGTTTGATTGGTTGCCCACTTTTTCCTTACTTTTTATCATAACAAGGCATTGTATTTACATCACGCTACGGGTAGGTTTCTAATTTTTAAATTTTGCCAGGGCAGCGACCCTATGGCGTACTCTTTACGATTTCCAAACTGCCGTGGGATTTCTAACGTGCGCAATTTGCACACGGGACCTCCTATTTTTTTTTTTCGCCCTTATCCAAGAAGGTTAGGCATCCGATATCACTACCTATGAGACCAGAGGAGAGTATGACATTATTAGGACCACTGGTTCTGAAAAAAATTTTCATATATTATATTTCCTCAACTGGAAATTGAACCCGGTACTTCTAGAATTCGAGGTGGACGCCACACCGACTCAAGCCTGTACGAAATGGCGTAACCACCCCTCTGTGTTAAAGTAGTATCATGCCCCAGTTTCTGGAGACACAAATGACAGGGATAAATAAGACCTGGAGAGATCTTAAGTGAGTGGTACAGGACAGGAAAGTCTGGCATTCATTAGTTTAAGGCCTAAGTTGCCATTAATGATGATATCGATGATAATGAAGAAGAAAGTTTGATACAGATTTATTGTATGTTGATTATAGTTGTTGAGCGACATATATAAGAAGGACCCCATTTAATTTGTGTCACGAGGCCCTGTGGTAAAGTGGGATGTTATAAATATTTATAGGGGACTTAGTGTACTGACTGAGATCAGCTGTGAAGGTATCTGTATCTAATAAGTGTGGTGTATTTGTCGAGAGAAATTCTAATCCACATATATAAATTATCAGGTAAATGTAAAGCCTAACACATAAATTCAATAAAAAGGAAAGAAGAATGGTAAAGAACAGTGCTGTCACAATGACTGTACTCGAAATCCCCCTTGTTTTCTCCTGCGTCTGCAAATTGTAACGTTTCACGTTGATAGTAAAAGCCTTCTGCAGCATACACGCGTTTCCCCAACACAATAAAATGTGTACTCCCTTTCTAAGAAAAAACCTTGAGATACGCAATCTGACCTAGATTTAAAATTCCATTCATGTCATTTTATACACTACGTTACCAAAAAAACGAAAGACAGATGGACTAAAGATAGAAAGAAAGGGAGGGGCTGAAAGCAGGAACGCATGCAACACTAAACACGCGTCTCGCTATACAATTACTACCATCACGCGTGTAAGGCCACAAGCACTAGCTTTTTTCAAATCGACAGTGATAAAAAACACTACACACACGAGAGTTAGTTTTTAAAAACTCACAAAACGCTTATTAGGAAACATGACATTATACTGGTTTACGTTTGAAAACATTACAGTACCCAGACACCACATCGTATTCGAAGTAAACAGGAGGTAGAAAAAAGTGCATATTTTGAACGCAGCCACTTAGCTCCTTTAAATTTGTATATTTGGGTTCCTTAGGACTTGCTGACAAAGAATATGTTAAACGTTACGCAAATAGCCTAGGAATTACCAAATTATAGCCAAAAGAAATAGTGAGGGATGTCAGACAACACCCAAAATCAGAATCGCTCAGTGGCAGATTTTCACACCACCATTGTACGGGAAATGGGTCTCCATGTTAAATCCGATTTGATTGGAGCGGAATAAATGTAAGGCTAAACACGATTAGTCGGGCTATAAATACTATCTTTTGTTGTCAGGGGAAACGGGAGTAGGAGAACTTTTTTTCAAACGATTGGGTAAACATGGCACGATTGGTTAGACCCGCGAATATAGTCAATCAGAGGCGTCAGGTCACCACCACATGTTCAAATAAACTTACTAAAGAACCAGTGCGTTGAGCGCCAGTGCATATTTTTCTAAATAAAAGCCTGGGACATCGGCAGATCGAAATTGTGCTATATTCATTGCCAGTCAACGTAACTGTGTATTATTCCATGAATTGTGGGACCGTGGTCCAAAAGTTATTGAGCAGCACCTGGTCTGAGCTTTGCTGAACCTAGAGGCTGACAGCATACTCCTGGGTCCAGATAGTGACCAGTGAGGTGTCTCCAGAACACAGGGAGGCTATCGAAGCAGAGGAGTCTTTTCCTGCCGCCATCACGAAAGATAAGCCTATGTGGCCAGTGGAGCTCAAACATTATGCCCACCCTCAAAATCTGACTTTATAATAAACCAGAGGGAAAATACAGTGTTTAAATTGATAGGAACTGTGAACTTTTCCCCCTACCATTTACAAGCTAAACAAACACTTGAAGTCATGATGACAAATAACAACATAGCTTGAAAAAACAAAACCAGTATTACCTCATATTACTACTACACAACTGACACACATAGGATAATATTAATAAAATATGTCACTACAAGTTTCATATTGATAAATCCTGTACATATAAATTGTAATTAAAATTGATTGTGATTCCTGGTTCACTTTGTAGTTGAATCAATGCATATATATTAATGTAAGTACTTAATACATATTGATATTTGAAAATTTACCAGTGACTCATTTAAGATAGTCTTATAGAGTGTTAAATGTGTGTGAGTGTCACAGTGTTGTCAAGTGTGGTGGAATAAATTAAATTGTTTATCTGTTGTTGTTGTGACTTACACTTCATCATATACATACCCTAGACATTTAACGTAGTCATCACAATATTCCAGAATAATTCTGACTGAGGCATAATGTGGTAGCAAGTAAGGTTATCTGTAAAAACACTACACCTATTAGATACAGATACCTTCACAGCTGATCTCAGTCAGTACACTAAGTCCCCTATAAAAATTTATAACATCCCACTTTACCACATATATTGGGGTCTCGCTCTCGGGATTTTGAATCTTTCCCTATTAAAAATATTGGGGGTAATTCACTTCAGGGAATAATAAGAATTAAAAAGTATCCTTGGGTGAAAATAAATAACGTTGAGCTCTCAGTGCCTGTAGTGTCCTTAGATAATTATTGAAAGATTGAATTGTTTCATTTGCATGTTAGACAATGGCCGACTTGGCAAAATTTCGATCTGCTGCTGTACAGACTGCGAAAGAGTTAGGAATGGACGGGCAAATTATGATTGCTTATGTCACTGCTGAATGTGACAAATATATTGAACGGGAAGAAAGAAGATTAGAAAAAGAGGCCGAAAGAAAATTAGAATCTGAAAGATTGGCCGAAGATAAGAGAATAGAGGCTGAAAAAGAAATTAAGAGGTTGCAGATTGAGGCTATGGCTAAGAAATTGGAAGCAGAAGAAAGAAGATTAGCTGCAGAAAGGGAAGCCGAGGAAAGAAGACAGGCTGCAGAAAGGGAAGACAAGCGATTAGCTGCAGAAAGGGAAGCAGAAGATAAAAGATTACAAAGGGAACATGAGTTACGACTAAGGGAGTTTGAGTTTCAAGGCCATGCTCCTGAAAATGGTGCCAGTCCCTTTACCTCTGATGCCACTGCTAGCCAGGGAGCCTCAACCTCAGCTATGAATTTTCATTTAGATCATTTTGTTGAGAAAGACGATAATATTGAGAGCTATCTAAATAGATATGAACTATTAGCTACCACATATGGGTTAGAGAGAGAAAGGTGGAGCTTAAAGTTATCTCAAGGTCTTCGTGGGGCAGCTTATGAAGTTTTTTGCCAAAATGAGCAGAGGTGATCAGGAAAATTATGACATGCTAAAGCAGGCTCTTTTGTTAAGATATGAAAAGAACGCAGAATTTTATAGGAAAAAATTTAGGAATGCTAAACTACTGTCAGGTGAAACCTATCACCAGTTCTCTGCACGGTTAGAGACGTACTTGGAGAAATGGACTTCTCTGGGGAAAACCCAAGATCTTAAGGAAATGGTCCTTATAGAACAATTAAGAGAGTCCATGGCTCCAGACCTGAGAAAGTTTCTCATGGAACAAGGTGCAGAGAGGCTGGGTGAGTTGCTAAATGTTGCAGAAAGGTATCAAGCGGCTCAGGCAGAGGTATCAGGTAATAAGAAGAAACAGGTGGATAATTTTAGGGCACCACAGAACTTTAATAAATTTGATCCTAGGGATCAAAACAAAGGTAAGCACCAATTTGATAGGCCACGGTATGACAATAAAAATAAAACCCCACAATTCGATGAAAGGAAATATGATGACAGAAAATCTTTCAACCAGGGGAAAAGGTGGTGTAAAAATTGTAAGATGAACAATCATGACACTGACCGTTGCAGAAGGAACCCTATTGTTATGGCCACCCTTCAGGTCAGGTCGACCTCAAGAAAGGAGGAGGATATTCTGTTAAATACCACTCCAGAAGAGATGAGGAAGGCACAGGCTGGGGATAAGTCCCTCAAGCCTTGTTTCAGGAAATTGTCAACTTGTCATACTACTCCAGGCAAGGGAGATTTTTACATGAAAAACAAGTTGATGTATAGGAAGACTGGAGCTAGATCCAAAGGTCAGGGACAGCTGGTACTTCCTAAAAGATATAGGGCAGACTTAATAAGGAGCCTACATGTGAAACCAGATGGGGACCATGAAAAAATAGGTACCATCATCCAAAAGGTGGCTCACAATTATTATTGGCCCAAGGCAAGATGGGACATTGAGAATTTTGTAGAAAGGTGTAGCATAGCACATGAGGGAACACCCACAAGTGGGAACATTGATCAGGACCTGGACACGCCACGGGGCAAAATTAGGCCTGATAATAAAAAGAAATATAAATTTGATAAAGTGGACCAAAGGGAATGGGAAGCCATTTTTCACGGACAAGCTTCACTTAACTGTTTTACAATGGCCACTATGCGGAGAGTGCAAAAAGATGTCTTACCCCAGGATAAGCCGAAAATCCCTCAATCGGACTTAAACAAACTGGAGGAAGAAGATGTAGAGAGGACATCTCTCATCAAGAATTTTAAGTGGGGAGACAGCCCCAAGAGAAGAATTGGTAGCGGTCGTTTTGTGCATGAAAATTCTGGGAAGAAAAATCATCACTATAGAGCTTCCAGTGGAAGAGACCATACCGGTGCATGGACAAATAGGTCCACAAAATTAAAGGTCCATATGTAGCTCTGTTAAGAACGTGGACTGACGAAAAGGCAGAGGACAACATTACATCCTCATACCAATATGTGAATGAGCTGACCACCCGTTTAAAAACTGGCTGGAAACTTGCCAATGAAAATTTGAAACAAGCCAGGAAGAAACATGCTGCCTATTATAACAGGAAAGCTAAAGACAGAGATTTGGCTGTGGGAGAGAAGGTACTGCTTCTTCTCCCCGGTAGTCAGAATAAGTTACAAATTGGATGGCAAGGGCTATATACAGTTCTAGAGAAGGTGTCTAGAACCAATTATAAGATAGATAAGAAGGGGAAAGAAAAAATCTATCATGTGAATCTCCTGAAGAAATATTTGGAAAGAGAACATCAGGAAGAGACACACTTGTTGACCTTGTCCATTGCCATGGAAATGAAAAAGGAACCACTTTCATCATTTGAATATCCATTACACCCCTGTGAGACAGCGGCACAGGTGAAAATCAGTACACATTTAACGAAAACTCAGAAAGAGAGAGTGCAACAGGTTCTAGATACTCATACAGAGGTGTTAACAGACCGACCTGGGCATACAAACTTATTGGAATATGATATGAAACTGATAGACCCCACACCTGTCTGTATGAAACCATATTCGATTCCTTTTGCTAAGGAGAAAGCTTTGAAGGAAGAGATAGATTATTTGTTGAAGGAAGGAATTATTTCACACAGTGAATCTTCGTATAGTTCCGGTGTTGTACTCTTAAGAAAACCCTCTGGAGAACATAGACTCTGTATAGATTACAGGAGACTGAATGCTATTACAGAAGGACAGGTGGATCCATTGCCGGATACAAATCAGCTGTTTGCCAGACTAAATAAAGCTAAATATTTCTCAAAAGTGGATCTGAGTAAAGGATACTATCAGATTCCAGTAAAGCCGGAGGTTAGACCATACCTAGCTTTTAGTACCTCAGAAGGACACTATGAGTTTAATAGATTGCCATTTGGATTGAAGAATGCGCCTAGTGTTTTCTCTAGAATGATGAGAAAATTATTGGACCCTCTGAATAACCCATGCATCACAAATTTCATGGATGATATCCTTATAGCAACAGAAACATTTGAGGAGCACATTGACTCTCTGAACATGCTGTTTAATCGACTTAGGGAAGCGAATTTAACAGCCAGACCAACCAAATGTTGCGTTGGATGTAAAGAATTAGAATTCTTGGGACACACAGTTTATCAGGGAAACATGACCCCTGACCCAAAGAATTTAGAGAAACTAAAGAAAGCCCCGAGACCACAAACCAAGAAAGACGTGAGATCCTTTGTCTCATTATGTGGTTTCTACCAAAAGTATATCAAAAATTTTAATTCCATATGTGCACCGTTAACTGACTTGACACGTAAAGGACATCCAGATCGAATTACATGGACACCACAATGTGAAATGGCTTACCAAGAATTGAAGGAAAAGCTCACAAGCAAACCTATTTTGAAATTACCTGACTTAAGTCAAGAATTCATAGTAAGGACGGATGCCAGTAATATTGGGTTAGGTGCGACTCTGCTACAGAAATCAGATGCATTGGATGGGGAATTAAGCCCAGTGGCATATGCTAGCAGAAAGTTGAATAAAGCTGAAACCAATCACTCAACTAGCGAAAAAGAATGTCTTGCAGTAATATGGGCGATAAAGAAATTCAATATTTATCTGTATGGGAAGGCATTTAAGTTGCAAACGGATCACAAACCTTTATCGTTTCTAGCACAGGCTAGACATGAGAAGTCTAGATTACTCCGTTGGTCATTATTGATGCAGCCATTTGAGTTTAGCATAGAGTATATAAGTGGAAAAACAAATCTGGGAGCGGATTTTTTAAGCCGCCATCCGTGTGATGAGAATCACCCTAAACCCCAGGAATAATAATAAATTTCTCTATGTGTATACAGAATTATAGACTGACATATAACGTCTGTTTTAAGTGGGGAAGATTTGTCGTGAGAAATTCTAATCCACATATATAAATTATCAGGTAAATGTAAAGCCTAACACATAAATTCAATAAAAGGAAAGAAGAATGGTAAAGAACAGTGCTGTCACAATGACTGTACTCGAAATCCCCCTTGTTTTCTCCTGCGTCTGCAAATTGTAACGTTTCACGTTGATAGTAAAAGCCTTCTGCAGCATACACGCGTTTCCCCAACACAATAAAATGTGTACTCCCTTTCTAAGAAAAACCTTGAGATACGCAATCTGACCTAGATTTAAAATTCCATTCATGTCATTTTATACACTACGTTACCAAAAAAACGAAAGACAGATGGACTAAAGATAGAAAGAAAGGGAGGGGCTGAAAGCAGGAACGCATGCAACACCAAACACGCGTCTCGCTATACAATTACTACCATCACGCGTGTAAGGCCACAAGCACTAGCTTTTTTTCAAATCGACAGTGATAAAAAACACTACACACACGAGAGTTAGTTTTTAAAAACTCACAAAACGCTTATTAGGAAACATGACATTATACTGGTTTACGTTTGAAAACATTACAGTACCCAGACACCACATCGTATTCGAAGTAAACAGGAGGTAGAAGAAAGTGCATATTTTGAACGCAGCCACTTAGCTCCTTTAAATTTGTATATTTGGGTTCCTTAGGACTTGCTGACAAAGAATATGTTAAACGTTACGCAAATAGTCTAGGAATTACCAAATTATAGCCAAAAGAAATAGTGAGGGATGTCAGACAACACCAAAATCAGAATCGCTCAGTGGCAGATTTTCACACCACCATTGTACGGGAAATGGGTCTGTTAAGGTTAAAAAGGGAGGTGATACTTTGTATATGGGTTGGTCACAGTAAACTAAGGGTTACATCACTTGAAGACTTGATTAACGGTAAAATTGGGTGAACAAATATATGATAGAGGTCATAGGGTACAGATAGCGTCATGAGCGCCGTTCTGTAATGTTAGAACTGTAAATAGTTCGCACGGCTTGTCCGTGGAAGGGACTGAGCGGGGGTAAACTGCGAAGTCCCGTGACTGTTTGGGCGGGAGTTTTTGTGACCGCTAGCAGTCGGGTTCTGATGCTGACAGGGTGAATTCAACGAAGGTGTTTTTCTAAGTGTGTGTTCCCGACCAGTGTTCGGTGAAAATGGTAGAGTGTTTTTCAATGTGTGTCTCGATGGAGACTTTTTTAGGTTATTTTGAAGGTATGTACTTTGATATTTATGACTGCAGTGGATGCAGCTTATGAGAGTTTGCACTGTGCACGTTCTATGAGAAGTGTACCACTATTTATTGTGAGCTCTAAGAGATAGCGCTGATGATTATTATACTGCCGTGGAGCAGCTTTATGTGAAGATAGACGTTGGTACACGTTCTATGAGAAGTGCACCAAAAGTGCTATAGAGAGTCCGAGATTTGAAGGACATTGCTTTGAAGGCCAGGATTGAAGGCCAGGATTGAAGGCCAGGATTTCGTATAGGCCGCATTTGAATTAACTGCAGTAAGATGTTTATGGAGCTATTGGGATGCTATTATGAAGGCAGTCCTTGAGGGATTTACCTATTGTGCATGTTCTAGAGGAAGTACACCACTATTTATGATTAGGCCTTGGATATATATAGCTGACGATGATTATTCAACTGCCGGGGAGCAGCCTTGGTGGAGAAGGGGAGGACGGAGTCCTTTGAGGAAAATCGTGATGGTCATCTTCAATGAGAAGGGCATCATTATGCTATAAGTTATGAGGCCATATTTATAACTGCGGTGAGCGCAGTTCTTTAGGAGTGTTGTACGTGCATTTATATGAGGTGTGCACCACGATTTATAATGGAGCTCTGTGGGGTGTTTTGAGCTTATGATTTGACTTACCTATGATTTGTACTGTATGCGTAATTTTCGTCTGTGTCATCGTGACTGTGTGTGTAGCGTTAATAAAACTGTTCATTAACCATCACCAGTCGTTCTACGCTACATGGCTTCTATGTGTGTTACTGTGCTGTGACGAAAGAATGCACCAATACACACCCATGTTGAATAGTCAAGGCAGAGTGACAGCAGTAGGGACATATTCACAAATAGCCCTGAGGGGGCGTGGCCTATATAAGGAGAACACATTTACGCCTTCATCACTTATCTACCACTGGTTTCAGTTATATAGAATTATCAGTGGTGACCTAACATTCTAGTGGATCAGCAACCTTAGATGTATCAGTGGTATCATTTAACCACACAATATCAATAACACTAACTCTATCATTGAAGGAATAACATCGCGGCGGTAACAGTGATGGTCATCTGCTATCAATGAAACAACACTTAACAGGGTCTCCATGTTAAATCCGATTTGATTGGAGCGCAATAAATGTAAGGCTAAACACGATTAGTCGGGCTATAAATACTATCTTTTGTTGTCAGGGGAAACGGGAGTAGGAGTACTTTTTTTCAAACGATTGGGTAAACATGGCACGATTGGTTAGACCCGCGAATATAGTCAATCAGAGGCGTCAGGTCACCACCACATGTTCAAATAAACTTACTGAAGAACCAGTGCGTTGAGCGCCAGTGCATATTTTTCTAAATAAAAGCCTGGGACATCGGCAGATCGAAATTGTGCTATATTCATTGCCAGTCAACGTAACTGTGTATTATTCCATGAATTGTGGGACCGTGGTCCAAAAGTTATTGAGCAGCACCTGGTCTGAGCTTTGCTGAACCTAGAGGCTGACAGCATACTCCTGGGTCCAGATAGTGACCAGTGAGGTGTCTCCAGAACACAGGGAGGCTATCGAGCAGAGGAGTCTTTTCCTGCCGCCATCACGAAAGATAAGCCTATGTGGCCAGTGGAGCTCAACATTATGCCCCCCCCCCTCCCCCTCAAAATCTGACTTTATAATAAACCAGAGGGAAAATACAGTGTTTAAATTGATAGGAACTGTGAACTTTTCCCCCTACCATTTACAAGATAAACAAACACTTGAAGTCATGATGACAAATAACAAGATAGCTTGAAAAAACAAAACCAGTATTACCTCATATTACTACTACACAACTGACACACATAGGATAATATTAATAAAATATGTAACTACAAGTTTCATATTGATAAATCCTGTACATATAAATTGTAATTAAAATTGATTGTGATCCCTGGTTCACTTTGTAGTTGAATCAGGACATATATATTAATGTAAGTACTTAATACATATTGATATTTGAAAATTTACCAGTGACTCATTTAAGATAGTCTTATAGAGTGTTAAATGTGTGTGAGTGTCACAGTGTTGTCAAGTGTGGTGGAATAAATTAAATTGTTTATCTGTTGTTGTTGTGACTTACACTTCATCATATACATACCCTAGACATTTAACGTAGTCATCACAATATTCCAGATTAATTCTGACTGAGGCATAATGTGGTAGCAAGTAAGGTTATCTGTAAAACACTACACCTATTAGATACAGATACCTTCACAGCTGATCTCAGTCAGTACACTAAGTTCCCTATAAAAATTTATAACATCCCATTTTACCACAGTATTACAGATAACCTTACTTGCTACCACATTTATACCTCAGTCAGGCTTATTCTGGAATATTGTGATGACTACGTTGAATGTCTAGGGTTATGATAATGATGAAGTGTATGTTCACAACAACCAACCAACAGATAAACAATTTAATTTAATTCACAATACTTTACAACACTGTGACACTCACATACATAGAACACTCTATAAGACTATCTTAATAACTCACGTGTAACTTTTAAAAATATGTATTAATTCCTGTCAATAATAGATATCCTGATTTAACTACAAAGTGACTCAGGAATCACAATCAAATGTAATCATAAGTTGTATGTACACAATTTATAGATAGGATCTTTGTATTGACATATATTATTATTGCACTATGTTTGTAAGTTGTGCTGTAGTACTATGAGGTAATACTGGCTTGTCAAGCTAAGTTGTTGTTTGTCATCATGACTTCAAGTGTTTGTTTCTGGTGGAAATAATATTGGTAATGTTCACAGTGTCTTTTGATTTGAAACAAATAAATGTCCCTCTTGAATTAAGGTAAAGTCACTTTTATAGGGGGTTATACACAAGATTGAGCTGCTCTGGCCACACACTCTTAACTTCTGTGTGAGCGGCAGGAAACAGTCTCCACTGCTCGCTTGCGTCACCGTTTCCTTGAGAAACAACCCTGGTTGATATCTGGACCAAGGAGTAAGCTACCAGCCTCTGGATTCAGCAAAACTCAGACCAGGTGCTGCTTCAATACGTTAGGACCTCGGTCCCTGAAACAAGAAGGTTGTACCTCCTACTTCAGAACTAATTTATAATCTATTTCCACACTGAAGCACAATACATAACAAACACCGAGTTCAGCGCGGTAGGCCAACTGTTAGCTTCTCATGTAACACATTCACCAGTATTCCTCTCCTTAATGGTTACAACGCCTCTGCAATTTCAGCATTATTTCCTTATATTCAATAAGATAGGTGTCATAGTACTATTTGGCCATCCCATATATGCCTATGCAGTTATACTCCTCTCCGACAAGTTTTGTTCCTGGTGGAGCAATATCTAGGCTTTTCCTCATGGTTGCTACTGAACTACACACAGACAGACATAATTTATCAATTCACATTCAATTTTTCATCTAAAAGATATCAAATATGTCAAGCTTACTACAGTTCCTGAAATATTAAACAAATACGTTGACTGGCGATGAATTATGGCACAATTCCGATCTGCCTCTGTCCCAGGCTTTCATTAGAAAAATATGAGCTGGATCTCAACGCACTTGCTTCTCAGTAAGTTTATTTTCAAAATGTGGCACTGAACAGACGCTCCTAATTGACTATATTAAATGGTCTAGCCAATAAGACCATGTTTACAAAAGTATTTGAAAAAAAGTACCCTTCCTACCGTTTCCCGTAACAACCAAAATTAGTATTTGCAATCGACTAATCATGTTTAGGCTTACATATTCTTCTAGCCAATCAAATCGGATTTAACTTGTTGGCCTATTTCCTGTAAAATAGTGGTTTTAAAACCTGCCACTGAGCAATTATGGTTTGGTGCTGTCAGACAACCTCACTATTTTATTTTGGCTATAATTTGTTAATTCCTAGACTATTTGCTTAACACCTAACATATTCTTTGTCAGCAAGTCCTAAGGCACCCAAATATATACGTTTTAATGGAGCTAAGTGGCTGCGTTCAAAATATGTATTTTATTCTAGGATAGTCGTGCTGTTACCACCTCCTCACTTCCAAACTATGGGGTGTCTTCTGTACTGTCAGGATTTCAGACGTAAAACAGTAGAATGTCATGTTTCCTAATAAGCATTAAACATGTTTTTTAAAACCTAACCGTGTATTGGTAGTGTTTTTTGTCACTGTTTATTTGAAAAAAAAAGTTAGTGCTTCATGCCTTTCGCTTGGGGGTGGCATTAATTGTATATCGCGAGACGGCGTCTTAGTATTGAATTCGTTCCTCCTTCTCTCTCTCTCTCTCTTCTAAGGCCGTCTGTCTTTTAGTTACGCAGTGTATAAAATGAAATTAATGGAATATTAATCCAGGTCATTACGCAGTGTGTCTATCTCAAGGTTTTCTAAGAAATACAGTACACGTTGTATTGTTTTTTTGAAACGCGTGTATGCTGCTGTAGACTTTACTATCAAACGTGAAAGCGTTACAATTATGCAGACGAAGTAGAAAAAGGGGATTTTTGTACGCCATTGTGACAGCACTGGTCTTTTACCATTCTTCTTTCCTTTTATTGAATTAATTCGTTAGGCTTTACCTTTACTTTTTAATTTAGATATGTGGATTTAGAATGTTTCACGACAAATTCTCCCCACTTAAAACAGACGTTATATGTCAGTCTATAATTCTATATACACATAGAGAAATTTATTATTATTCCTTGGGCTTACGGTGATTTTCATCACACGGATGGCGGCTTAGAAAATCCGCTCCCAGGTTGGTTTTTCCAGAAATATACTCTATGCTGAACTCGAATGGCTGCAAAAGTAAGGACCATCTGAGTAAACTCGAATTTTCATGCCTAGTCTGCGCTAGAAACGACAAGGGTTTGTGATCCGTTTGCAACTTGAATGCCTTCCCATACAGATAAATATTGAATTTCTTTATCGCCCATATTACTGCAAGACATTATTTTTCGCTAGTTGAGTAATTGGTTTCAGCTTTATTCAACTTCCTACTAGCATATGCCACTGGGGTTAATTCCCCATTCAGTGCATCTGATTTCTGTAACAGGGTCGCACCTAACCCGATATTACTTGCATCCGTTCTCACAATGAATTCTTGACTTAAGTCAGGTAGTTTCAAAATAGGTTTGCTTGTGAGCTTTTCCTTCAATTCCTGGTATGCCAATTCACACTGTGCTGTCCATGTAATTCGATCTGGATTTCCTTTGCGTGTCAAATCAGTTAACGGTGCACAAATGGAATTAAAGTTTTTGATATACTTTTGGTAGAAACCACATAATGAGACAAAGGATCTCACGTCTTTCTTGGTTTGTGGCCTCGGGGCTTTCTTTAGTTTCTCTAAATTCTTGGGGTCAGGGGTCAGGTTTCCCTGATGGACTGTGTGTCCCAAGAATTCTAATTCTTTACATCCAACGCAACATTTGGTTGGTCGGGCTGTTAAATTCGCTTCTCTAAGTCGATTAAACAGCATGTTCAGAGAGTCAATGTGTTCCTCAAATGTTTCTGTTGCTATAAGGATATCATCCATGAAATTTGTGATGCATGGATTATTCAGAGGATCCAACAATTTTCTCATCATTCTAGAGAAGACACTAGGCGCATTCTTCAATCCAAATGGCAATCTGTTAAACTCATAGTGTCCCTCTGAGGTACTAAAAGCTAGGTATGGTCTAACCTCAGGCTTTACTGGAATCTGATAGTATCCTTTACTCAGATCCACTTTTGAGAAATATTTAGCTTTATTTAGCCTGGCAAACAACTGATTTGTATCCGGCAATGGATCCACCTGTCCTTCTGTGATAGCATTCAGTCTCCTGTAATCTATACAGAGTCTATGTTCTCCAGAGGGTTTCCTTAAGAGTACCACACTGGAACTATACGAAGATTCACTGTGTGAAATTATTCCCTCCTTCAACAAATAGTCTATCTCTTCCTTCAAAGCTTTCTCCTTAGCAAAAGGAATCGAATAGGGTTTCATACAGACAGGTGTGGGGTCTATCAGTTTCATATCATATTCCAATAAGTTTGTATGCCCCGGTCGGTCCGTTAGCACCTCTGTATGATCATCTAAAACCTGTTGCACTCTCTTCTTTTGATCTTTCGTTAAGTGTGTACTGATTTTCACCTGTGCCGCTGTCTCACAGGGGTGTTATGGATATTCAAATGATGAAAGTGGTTCCTTTTTCATCTCCATTGCAATGGACAAGGTCAACAAGTGTGTCTCTTCCTGATTTTCTCTTTCCAAATATTTCTTCAGGAGATTCACATGATAGATTTTTTTCTTTCCCCTTCTTATCTATCTTATAATATGTTCTAGATACCTTCTCTAGAACTGTATATGGACCCTGCCATCCAATTTGTAACTTATTCTGACTACCGGGTAGAAGAAGCAGTACCTTCTCTCCCACAGCCAAATCTCTGTCTTTAGCTTTCCTGTTGTAGTAGGTAGCATGTTTTTTCCTGGCTTGTCTCAAATTTTCATTGCCAAGTTTCCAGCCAGTTTTTAAACGAGTGGTCAGCTCATTCACATATTGGTATGAGGATGTAATATTTTCCTCTGCCTTTTCATCAGTCCACGTTCTTAACAGAGCTTCGAGTGGACCTTTTATTGGCCTTCCAAATAATAATGTTGCCGGGGCCATACCGGTTGAACTATGGGGTACCTCCCGATAAGCAAAGAGGGCGGCGTGAAGGTACTGGTCCCATGTATCTGGTTTTTCGTGTGCCAACTTTCTCAGGATCGACATCAACGTGCCATTAAATCTTTCCACTTGGCCGTTCCCTTGGGGATGGTACACACTACAATGGAAGTGTTTGGCCTGGAAGATCCTGAAAAATTCTTCTGTTAGTTTCCCCCTGAACTGAGAGCCATTATCAGTCAAGATTTGATTGGGAAAGCCTAACCTTGTGAAAATTGTGAGTAATGCCTCTGCCACATGTTTAGAGTCAATCGATGACAGGGCTACCGCCTCTCCCCACATAGAACACGTGTACACCAGAGTCAGAATGTAGCTGTTCCTCCTCTTGGTTCGAGTGAGAGGTCCCACAAGATCCACGGCAACTCTCTCAAAGGGTGTTCCCACTATGGGCATTTCCCCTAGAGTTGCTGGTGCAGTCAAATGCTTAGGTGCTACTCGTTGGCACTCTGGACAGGATTTTACATATCGTTTGATATCTTCAGTTATCCCTGGCCAGAAATAGTGACAAGCTATACGCTGTCCTGTTGCGCTGATCCCCATATGACCACTGAAGGGAATCGCGTGCCCTAGTTCCAACACTTTAGTCCTATATGAAGTGGGAAGGACTAGCTGTCCGTGACCATTGGATTCAGATCCAGCCTTCCTATAAATCAGCTTGTTCTTCGCATAAAATTCTCCCTTGCCTGGAGGTGTATGAGATTTGGGCAACTTCTTGAAACACGGCTTGAGTGTTTTGTCCTCCGCCTGTGCCTTCCTCATCTCATCTGGATGAGTATTTATTGGATTTTCCTCCTCCTTTTTGGACTGTGATCTGGTCTGCACCGTTGCCAATATCACAGGTCTCTTGGGATTCCCCAAGAAGACATATCTACACCCCAATATCAGAGGGTAGATTGGCTCATTTATCACTGCTGCTTTTATGATTCCTTCCACATATCGCGTCTTCACCTTTATCCGGGCGACGGGAAGGGTCATGGTCGCTACATCCTTGGTTGCAGTTTGAATCTCCACTGTTTCTGTGGTGTATTGATCTGCCTGCACCAGGTGAGAACTCACAACGGAATCATAATCTAGACCTGTATCATATAAGCACCTTATGGTGACTCCATTATAGATGACATCTTCACACACTGGGGGGTGGTATGGTTCCTGTAGTTCCGCAGGTTTGACCTTTTTTCCCTTCTTTCCAGATGTCATAGCAGCACAATGAGGAGGTTTCCTTCTACAATGGTCAGTATCATGATTGTCCATCCGAAAATTCTTACACCACCTCCTTTTTTGGTTGAAAGATTTTCTTTCATCTAATTTCCTTTCATCGAATTGTGGGGTTTTATTTTTATTGTCATACCGTGGCCTATCAAACTGGTGCTTACCTTTGTTCTGATCTCTAGGATCAAATTTATTAAAGTTCTGTGGTGCCCTAAAATTATCTACCAGTTTCTTTTTATTACCTGATACCTCTGCCTGAGCTGCTTGATACCTTTCAGCGACATTCAGTAACTCACCCAGTCTCTCTGCACCTTGTTCCATGAGAAACTTTCTCAGGTCTGGAGCCATGGACTCTCTTAGTTGTTCTATAAGGATCATTTCCTTAAGATCTTGGGTTTTCCCCAGAGAAGTCCATTTCTCCAAGTATGTCTCTAACCGTGCAGAGAACTGGTGATAGGTTTCACCTGACAGTAGTTTAGCATTCCTAAATTTTTTTTCTATAAAATTCACCATTCTTTTCATATCTTAACAAAAGAGCCTGCTTTAGCATGTCATAATTTTCTTGATCACCTCTGCTCATTTTGGCAAAAACTTCATAAGCCGTACCACGAAGCCCTTGAGATAACTTTAAGCTCCACCTTTCTCTCTCTAACCCATACGTGGTAGCTAATAGTTCATATCTATTTAGATAGCTCTCGATATCATCTTCTTTGTCAACAAAATGATCTAGATGAAAATTCATAGCTGAGGTTGAGGCTCCCTGACTAGCAGTGGCATCAGAGGTAAAGGGACTGGCACCATTTTCAGGAGCATGGCCTTGAAACTCAAACTCCCTTAGTCGTAACTCATGTTCCCTTTGTAATCTCTTATCTTCTGCTTCCCTTTCTGCAGCCTGTCTCCTTTCTTCTCTTTCTGCAGTTAATCTCTTTTCTTCTCTTTCTGTCTTCAGCATCTTCTCTTCATATTGGAGCCTTTTAATCTCTTTATCTGCCTCAAATGCTTTAGCCTCTTTGTCAGCCTCAATCTGCAACCTCTTAATTTCTTTTTCAGCCTCTAACTTTCTTTCAGCCTCTTTTTCTAATCTTTCCGATTCTAATTTTCTTTCTGCTTCAAATTTTCTTTCTTCACGTTCAATATATTTGTCACATTCATTAGTGACATAAGCAATCATAGCTTGCCCGTCTATTCCTAACTCTTTAGCAGCCTGCACAGCAGCAGATCGAAATTTTGCTAGGTCCGCCATTTTCTAACAGGCAAATATATACAATATTTAACTTAAACAAGTCAATCTATAAATAGTTATCTAAGGACAACCACAGGCACTGAGAGCTCAACCTTATTTTTCCACCCAAGAATACCTTTTTAATTTTTATAATTTCCCGAAGTGAATTACTCCCAATATATATGCTAGGGGAAGGTTCAATATCCCGGGAGCGAGACCCCAATATATGTGGTAAACTGGGATGTTATAAATATTTATAGGGGACTTAGTGTACTGACTGAGATCAGCTGTGAAGGTATCTGTATCTAATAAGTGTGGTGTATTACAGATAACCTTACTTGCTACCACATTTATACCTCAGTCAGGCTTATTCTGGAATATTGTGATGACTACGTTGAATGTCTAGGGTTATGATAATGATGAAGTGTATGTTCACAACAACTAACCAACAGATAAACAATTTAATTTAATTCACAATACTTTACAACACTGTGACACTCACATACATAGAACACTCTATAAGACTATCTTAATAACTCACGTGTAACTTTTAAAAAATATGTATTAATTCCTGTCAATAATAGATATCCTGATTCAACTACAAAGTGACTCAGGAATCACAATCAAATGTAATCATAAGTTGTATGTACACAATTTATAGATAGGATCTTTGTATTGACATATATTATTATTGCACTATGTTTGTAAGTTGTGCTGTAGTACTATGAGGTAATACTGGCTTGTCAAGCTAAGTTGTTGTTTGTCATCATGACTTCAAGTGTTTGTTTCTGGTGGAAATAATATTGGTAATGTTCACAGTGTCTTTTGATTTGAAACAAATAAATGTCCCTCTTGAATTAAGGTAAAGTCACTTTTATAGGGGGTTATACACAAGATTGAGCTGCTCTGGCCACACACTCTTAACTTCTGTGTGAGCGGCAGGAAACAGTCTCCACTGCTCGCTTGCGTCACCGTTTCCTTGAGAAACAACCTTGGTTGATATCTGGACCAAGGAGTATGCTACCAGCCTCTGGATTCAGCAAAACTCAGACCAGGTGCTGCTTCAATACGTTAGGACCTCGGTCCCTGAAACAAGAAGGTTGTACCTCCTACTTCAGAACTAATTTATAATCTATTTCCACACTGAAGCACAATACATAACAAACACCGAGTTCAGCGCGGTAGGCCAACTGTTAGCTTCTCATGTAACACATTCACCAGTATTCCTCTCCCTAATGGTTACAACGCCTCTGCGATTTCAGCATTATTTCCTTATATTCAATAAGATAGGTGTCATAGTACTATTTGGCCATCCCATATATGCCTATGCAGTTATACTCCTCTCCGACAAGTTTTGTTCCTGGTGGAGCAATATCTAGGCTTTTCCTCATGGTTGCTACTGAACTACACACAGACAGACATAATTTATCAATTCACATTCAATTTTTCATCTAAAAGATATCAAATATGTCAAGCTTACCACAATTCATGAAATATTAAACAAATACGTTGACTGGCGATGAATTATGGCACAATTCCGATCTGCCTCTGTCCCAGGCTTTCATTAGAAAAATATGATCTGGATCTCAACGCACTTGCTTCTCAGTAAGTTTATTTTCAAAATGTGGCACTGAACAGACGCTCCTAATTGACTATATTAAATGGTCTAGCCAATAAGACCATGTTTACAAAAGTATTTGAAAAAAAAGTACCCTTCCTACCGTTTCCCGTAACAACCAAAATTAGTATTTGCAATCGACTAATCATGTTTAGGCTTACATATTCTTCTAGCCAATCAAATCGGATTTAACTTGTTGGCCTATTTCCTGTAAAATAATGGTTTTAAAACCTGCCACTGAGCAATTATGGTCTGGTGCTGTCAGACAACCTCACTATTTTATTTTGGCTATAATTTGTTAATTCCTAGACTATTTGCTTAACACCTAACATATTCTTTGTCAGCAAGTCCTAAGGCACCCAAATATATACGTTTTAATGGAGCTAAGTGGCTGCGTTCAAAATATGTATTTTATTCTAGGATAGTCGTGCTGTTACCACCTCCTCACTTCCAAACTATGGGGTGTCTTCTGTACTGTCAGGATTTCAGACGTAAAACAGTAGAATGTCATGTTTCCTAATAAGCATTAAACATGTTTTTTAAAACCTAACCGTGTATTGGTAGTGTTTTTTGTCACTGTTTATTTGAAAAAAAAGTTAGTGCTTCATGCCTTTCGCTTGGGGGTGGCATTAATTGTATATCGCGAGACGGCGTGTTATAGCACGTTTCACTAGCTTTGCCCAACTTCAAAATGCTATATCTCAGCGAATATATAACGCATATAAGTGAAATTTTGTGTGTGAATTTGAAATGGTATAGACCCTATGAATTAAATTTTTCATTAAAATGCGGCCATTGGTTTCAATTTTCGTTTCTTTGCGATATAATATAAAATCCTACTTGCCAACACACATCACACGCACACATATTGAAATGTCTACAGTAAATTATACGACCTCATTTGCACATTTTTGGTTTATCAAGCAATTGGCATGATTTTTGAGTGAAATTGCGTGAAATCGCACTTCTTGAACATAAAACAGTTTATATCCGGTGCAACGCACACATTGTCAATCAGAGGTGTGTCTACAAAAATTATTGTGTGGTTAAGAAGGAAAAATGAGTCTGCGAGTACATTTTATGACATTACAGCAAATCACAAATATGATTTTTAAGTATTTCTGCAATGAAGCTACTCGAGGAAAACTATATCATTCTATTTCAAACCCACAAAAGAGGACTATTCACGCCTTGGGGATACGCAAACGATCATTGCACCGCTGGATAGCGACATCTGAAATGTCTAATTCCAGTGTTTTACACACGAAAATTAGGCCAAGAGTGGTGGATAATTTTGACAGAGAATTGATCCGCAGAGAAATTTGCAATATGTTTCACAATAATGAGGCAGTGACTTTAAGGAAATTGAAAATTTGGTTAAGAAAGAATAATGACATTGATATTTCCAAATCTACGCTATGGAGGACTATTAGGAGTTTGGGATTCACTTTTAGAAAATATGTTGGTGGTAGAAACCTTATTTGTGAGAAGCCTCATATAGTTGCAATGAGAAGCAAATATTTACGCGAGGTCAGAGAAATGAGAAGAGATTGTTATGATTTTGTGTATTTAGATGAAACTTGGATCAATGCGCACCACAGTAATGAACGAGAATGGCAATCATCTGATGGAACAACTAAGAGACTAGTACCAAGCAGCAAAGGACAGCGCCTAATAATTGCACATTCAGGAAGCAGCCATCATGGGCTTCTAAATAATACTGAACTCATATTTGTTTCAAAATCCACAGATAATAGGAATTACCATGCAGAGATGAATGGCAAGATATTTCAAGATTGGATTGTGAATCATGTACTTCCTTCCTTGGATAGACCGTGGTGTTTGATAATGCACAATGCCTCATATCACAACGTTGTGGCACCAGAAGATAAAGTTTATAATTCACCAAGTATTAAAGATGTAATAAAGATTTGGCTGACCAAAAACAACATTCCATTCAACGAAATGTCCATGAACCTGAATTACTTGGAATTGTAAAAAAAGACACAGCATACAAAGATATTTCACATAGACAAGGCAATCCATGAACATGGTCACAGATGTTTAAGATTACCTCCTTACCATTCTCACTTAAACCCAATAGAATTAGTATGGGCTAAAATTAAGGAACAGGTAGCAACAGAAAATAGAACGTTCAAATTAAAAGATGTTGAAATACTTATAAAAGCCGCCTTCTCCAATATAGCCAGGGATTATTGGAAGAAAAGTGAGAACCATGTGTTACAAGAGGAAGAGGAATATTGGAAGAATGATGGTTTGTCCTTCATTCAGCCGAGATTGATTTTCAATTTCTCAGAGACATCTGATTATGATTCGGATGAAGTTTAATTTCTTTAAAGATGACCTTACCGTTATTTACAAGCACATTAGAGGAGCAACGTTCCATTATGATATTTATGAACCGCAAAGAGATGATACCCATTGAAATAATTAGATCAAGGAAGGTCCAGTATGGTAGCGCATTAAATGTCAATGACAAACAATGTCACGAGTATCTCGCATGCAGATCATTTAAGAAATCATCTTCAACACGTATTCAATTGCAAACGTGATGGCCACATTATTGTAATAGTAGACACGCCTATGCCTAATCAATTCACAGAATCTGTGCATGAAGTGGTAAAATTTCTTTTCTCGATACACAATAATTAGTATGCCGACAAAGATCAAAGGATTTCATCCGTTTATGGGAACTGGACAAGATGCACAGATATAAAGTATATATTTGTTGGGTCTAACCCAATATAACATCGTATGCAAAAATGGCATTAATACGTTAGACGGTTAATCAGATAATTACATTTGTTTGAGGGCAAAGCTAGTGAAACGTGCTATAGTATTGAATGCGTTCCTCCTTCTCTCTCTCTCTCTCTCTTCTAAGGCCGTCTGTCTTTTAGTTACGCAGTATATAAAATGAAATTAATGGAATATTAATCCAGGTCATTACGCAGTGTGTCTATCTCAAGGTTTTCTAAGAAATACAGTACACGTTGTATTGTTTTTTTTTGAAACGCGTGTATGCTGCTGTAGGCTTTACTATCAAACGTGAAAGCGTTACAATTATGCAGACGAAGTAGAAAAAGGGGATTTTTGTACGCCATTGTGACAGCACTGGTCTTTTACCATTCTTCTTTCCTTTTATTGAATTAATTCGTTAGGCTTTACCTTTACTTTTTAATTTAGATATGTGGATTTAGAATGTTTCACGACAGGCCCCTTACATTGTAGTTACGCCACTGCCTGTACCTAAGCAGTCATTTGCCCGTTTATTACTTGTTTCTGCAGTAGGTTGTTTGACATGATGATGTTACCATCCATGCCGGACTTCATCTTAGTACCTCCTTACGAAATGTTATTGTTGCTTGTTTGCGTTCGCTCTCAGCCATATCTCTCTCTCTCTCTTACGTCATCATTATTAAGCGAAATACGCTGCACTGTTCCGTTAAGCCTGTGACCCAGTGCATCCGATCTCAACAGACATTTCTGTAGGTTTGCCTTCCTTAGCCCATGCCTGTCCCCAGCCTGCATGCAAGGCAACAGGTGTGCGTGCCTCTCTCGCTTTATCTGGTACCTACCCTTCGACCAGTTCGGCTTGGGAGACCCTGCTGGTAGCTATGCTATCGCCGGCATAGGTCTTGGGGTCATGGGGATACACAAGGTCCTCTACCTCGCCAAGGTGGAGACACAGTAGAGGAGTATCCCTTTTACAATGCTGGCTGTTAGTTCTGGGCGGTAGTACGTTGTGTCGTAGTTTACAGCTGTCGCGAGAGGTTCCTTAATTTATGAAGAATAAGACAACCAGGTGTATCAGGTGATACTAGGATAGTTGCCAGAGAAGAGTCTGGTCTTAAAAGAAATACCCCATTCTCAGAAAAGAGCAATGGTGTATAGAGTTCATAGGTATAAAGTCAGGCTGTAAAGAATTTCTGGTCGAGATAGTAAGATTCAGTACCAGATTTCTATGGTGCCCCTCTCAGAATTATACCTATGGGCTGTTATAGTATCTAGGGGATTTAATTAAATTCAAAGTAATTCAAAGCTGACATAAAGTAATAAAAACAGTGCACTACAATTTCTTAATTTTATTTATGTACAGTCATCTGTTTAGTTATGTTTGTGTAAACACAAAACCTAAAAATAAAAACACACTGATGAGGTTGCATGTATCTACACCAAATAAAAGTCAATCACTAAAAATAAAGTCTTTTCCTAGTTGTTAAGGCTCCCTTGTTATGACAATAGTCTTAGTTCACCTAATCCTCTGGAACCAATGTTAATGTTGGTACTTGAATTTATCTTCATCATTAGGGGAGTAGATATTGACAACTGTCACAATGACTTCACTGTTACTGATATCACTTGAATTTATCTTCAAAGTATTTCTTTGTTATGTAGCTTTTGAAAATGTCACACTGACTACAATGTTACTGAGATCACTTGAATTTATCTTCAAAGTATTTCTATGTAATGTAGCTTTTGAAAATGTCACACTGACTAAAGTCTATGTTGCTTCCAGACTAATTTACTCATCACTGTTTTCATCACTACTACTATGACCGGGTGTGGTACGCCAATGCTCTGCGAGTCAGTCTTGTCTAATAGGACTTAACTTCTTCACTTCCGCCTTTTCCTTGAAGCCAGAATATAAGATGGAGAAGCCCAACACTGAGGGTCCCCACTCTTCCAACTGATGTAGGTACAGGGTGCTTGTTCAAATCTTACACCGCTAGGTACAACACCAATGTTCTTCTCTGCTAACAAGATGAGTGACAGGATACCTCTGACCTGAAATGTAATAGGTCTTACATAGCATTTGGCTCTAAAATCCTCCTACCCAGATTGTAGATTAGTGAGGCAGTTCAGAATAAGGGATGATAACACAGGAAAGGTAGCCTCAGTCAGTGACAAACAGGTTTATGCAATAATATAACACAACAATACAACACACAGGAAAGGTAGACTCAGCCAGTGACAAATAGGTTTATGCAATAATATAACAACATTACAACACACACTTTCCTAATATGTCCATGACCGACATCACCAAAACTGCATAGGCCTTATGGTGAGTGTTGAGTGTCTAAATAAGTTTTATGCAATAATATAACACAGCATTACAACACACACACTTTCCCAATATGTCCAGGATTGACATCATTAACTGCATAGGCCTTACGGCGAGTGTTGAGTGTATAGGCCTACTCCAACAATACATTAAATTACAATCTTTCCTCTTTTACTATTTCCTGATAGTATTGTCTAGTCCAGCAATCAGAAAAGGCTTTAAAAGCTTCTAAAACTAACAACCTTCATTCCGTCCGGCCTTAATTTAAATGTCGAACATAATTTATACAGCACAAAGCAGCTTTCCTTCTATGAATCACACAATGAGATTTTACACACACAATCACTTCCCTTAAACACTAGTAATTAATATTATGCATATTATGACTTAATTCTCTTACCCACAATCTCAGATTCAACAGGCTTTTAATAAACCCATGCAGTCTGCTTCACTGGCAAATGGCGAAGGAGCTGGGGTAGAATCTGATTCTGTCCTCTGACGGATTTGGTTCTGGCGGTTCAAGAGAAATATTCCAGATTTGTTTCCCTTTTTATTACAGGTAGCGGACAAACGGAAGACAAGCGATTCCATTGGCTGGCTGGGTCAGTTTATGTTTACCAAAATTTCAGTAAAACAACCACTTTCTGCCCGATCTGTCGATCTGACAAAACTCCGATAATTTATTCTTCCGGTGTTTCCCAACCGATTCCTTCTATCCAGGTCTTGTTTAAACCGGCCAATTGGGCGCTAACATTTAAACAAGCTAACCTTTTTCTGCCTCCCTTATAGTGTTTGCAATCACAGTTGAACCCGGGGAAACCAGCCTTCGCTCCAAGTTATTACTGCATGTAATCCTCATAACTCCTGTATCCATGCTTCTACAACTTAAATCCATGTATCTAATGAAAGTTTAAGATTCCTGGTATTTTACTGTGCTCACTGTTCCGAGGGACATACCCTATCCTTCGGCCTGAAGTCACAAGTACACATTCACGTTTACACAGATTCCCTCTAGCAATCCTGCAGCCTACGGTTCCCGAGACCGGGTTTCAGCTCGTGCAGCGATTGGTCAAAAACATTTGTTGACATATTTCGATATAGGTAGGCAGTGTAGGCTCTCGTTAATTGCCCTTAGATATTGGTTCAGGACTACGCTACAACAGCTAGGCTGCGATATCTGCGCCTTTTGGCCAGAAATATTTCTATTTATACATTTTCTCCTGGGAGATCCCCGGGTAATACACGGAACTAGCGCCTTGGTGACGTCATCAATATATTTCAGTTCCCCGCGGAGTACTGGTTTTCTGCAAAGGCATGCCAAGCCCTCATGGTCTGTGCCATCCGTTCCATTTCTTCTTTATCCCTGTGATAGCATTTCCTTATCTCATCAAACGTAGAATGCATAGCCATCAATGGATGAACTCACTGATTGTCGCGTGAAAGAAAAGCAAAGAATATTACACTGTAACTTAACATCCATGTCGTAAAAGGTGACTAAGGGGTTGGGCATGGGCCCAGGTTACTCTATCCTGTAAAAACTTTAAGCCACAAAAACAACACAAGAACAAGTGAACCAATGATGAGAAGAGTACTTGGGCGATGGGACATGGGCGATGGATAGGACAGACATTGAAGAAAATCTGTTTTGATATCATTACATGTAAGTCCTTGTTCTTGAATCCTAATGATAGGATAGGTAGAGGAGGACAAACACAATACATGGAGACGAGAACTGGAGACACAAATTAAAGAGATGGGGAAGTCGTGGTAAGACCTGGAACATGGCACAACACAGGACTTGGGAAAGGTTTGCTGAAGGCTAATGTTACTTGGTGAACTGAAGGGTGAAGATGATGATAATGATGCTGATGATTGTGATGGTGGTAATAGTGGTAGTAATGATGATGGTGATGATGATGGTAGTGGTGATGATGATGATGATGCTAGTGATGGTGGTGATGATGATGGTGGTGATGTTATTATGATGATGGCGATGATGGTGGTGATGATCATGATAATGATGATGATGGTAATGATGATGGTGCTGATGATGGTGATGGTAGTGGTGGTGATGATGGTCTTGATGATGGTGATGGTAGTGGTAGGGATGATGATGGTGGGGATAATGGTGATGATGGGGATGATGGTGACGATTGTGATAGAGATGATGAGGATAAAGATGATGATGGTGTTGATGATGGTGGTGGTGGTGATGATGATGGTGATGGTAGTGGTGATGATGATGGTGGTGATGATGATGATGGTAGTGGAAGTGATGATGATAATGGTGGTGATGATTATGATGGTGGTGGTGGTGATGATGATGGTAGGGGTAGTGATGGTGATAATGGTGGTGATGATGATGATGGTGGTGGTGATGATGACGATGATGCATGATGATGATCATGCTTGATGATGTTAATGTATGATGATGCATGATCATGATAATGACGATTACAATGATGATGCATGACGATGATGATGTATCTCTGCAATAGCTTTTTTTTCTTAAATAAAAGCAACATTCAACTGTTTGTTTTTTATTTTCTCTCTTTTAGAATTGTCTGCCCATCTTTTTAAAGTTTGGGTGATTGGGTTATTTTTCCCTGGCTTGATAAACTATTTTGTTGTACATACAAGCAAATTATTGTTCCTAATTCAAGTTGCAATCACGAAATTGCAAATAAATTTATTTAGACTGGTTAGAATGTCGGGTTTTTTTTTTTTCGTTCCTTTATCTATAAACCACCTTGCCCATCTTCTTTGATCGGCTGCTATCATTCCCAAAAGAATGACCAACATTGTTACTGACGAGTTTTTAGAACCTTAAACCGGACTGTTTGCCATCAGCTTCAAAAAACTACACTCAAAAGAGAGTTGTCTGGCCTTGTATACCCCGGAATTCGCCAACAAGACATCGACACCACCTCCTTCGCCATCTTGACAAAAAATCTCGGCCGTGAAAAGATAACTCTTGTATTTGAGACTCTAATTTTATCATCTGTCCCCACCTTCGGAGTTATTTTCCTTTAATCTCCCTGTATACTTACCGCCCGTTCGTATAGTTTTCTGTTAGACGCCAGTGGTTGGATAATAGACAAAGGCGGATTTACGTGCCGTCAACTCGGGATTTGGCCCTTGTAGTACCCGGGGATCTCTGATGAGACAAAGAAAGAATAGACCTACGTCTCCCACAAGCATGTCGTACAAGGGAACTAATATGAGGTTGTCCATGAGCCTGGCAACCTCATGACGTAAAACAAACGCCTACAGACACCACTGCTTCAAAAGCACGTGAATGTTTGGTACAGGCTGTCTAAGGGAACCGCCTGTAGTGGTAGCTACGTGCTCCGTTAGGAACTAAAAGGAAAAATGATGTTCTCAGGTTATGACCCTGGTCCCAAGTACTTGAGCGCCCCTTGGCGTGGTCTAGAATTTTCCAAATACAAAGTTAAAACATGTGGAAATCATTTTTTTTAAGGAATAATGAAGTAAAACTTTAATTCTATTATTGCTGTGAAGCGTAGTGGGGAGATGAATTTAGCTTTCTTCGGCATGGTGCTGGTAACACCATGCCAAACAACCTACTTCAGCAACAGGTAATCAACCGCGTGACTCGCGTGAGAAGGGTCATTCCTGGATGAGATCTCTAAACGAATACCACGAACAGATAATACAACTGGCGCGTCATTATATAATATGTTCTATTTCAAGATATCGAAGATCAAAACGAGCAGATATTTTTTTTAAAAATTAAGGCACTAAAACATTGTCAATAGTACTATAAGGCAGTCTTTGTCCTGGAACCGCCATGGTTAGAGGGTAAGAGGGAGACTTAAGATTTCATGGAGAAAATATTTTGAGACATACATGAAAGTAATGAGGAAGACGTCTGAAGACCTATGCTCCTTGGGGAACTGAAGGGTGACGAATAGATGTAAAGAAAATGAACGAGAAGTCTCAAGACATTTTTTTTTTTTTTTTTTTTTTTTTTTGTTTAACAGTCCAAGGAAGCAATAGATTACAACTAGAAATCATCAAAGCACTAAAAATTGTGAACACGACCTGACTATTTTTAACTACGTACTTCCAGCTTCAGGCTGCTCTGCTCTCACTTTTGTCACTGCTGCCATCTCCACGGCACATCCTCGTCTGGGACGGCAGATAAGAAACTGCTGAAAGACGAGAAGGCGGGAAAAAATAGAAAGTAGCGTTGGGTATAAACTGACGGTATAATCTCTCCGATCCAAACATAACCGCTGTATGTGTAGTTCATGAACTTAAAGCATAACACTGAAATAGAAAACCTTTAAAAAACATAACTATAAATTACGCCCCAGTTCCTCCAAATTTCCCCATCTTCACCTGTGCGATAAGGAAAGGAGAAAAAATTTATCTGGCCAATTTTGATGAGCAGAAGTGAAAAGCCGTAAATAATGATACAAGCTTTTGGCTTCCACTGAGCATGACACATCGTGGGCAATCACTGTTGTGTTGCAAGAGGTACGGTTGTCTTCTAATTCTCCGGGCAGACTTGAACACGAAGATAAGCAAGATTTCTCATGTCTTCATCGCTGGATCTTGGCAGCACATTGGTCTCATTGTTCCGTGGCCCGGGAGTCGGTAGAGACATGAGAATTACGGTAGTTTCATGGATACGGGAACAGTGAAATTCTGGGGCAATGCGAAGATTATAGATATGGAGATTCAGAGGTCACTGTTGTTTGGGTCTCCCTGGATTGTTTTTGCAGTGGGGATCATAACGTTGCATACTGACGCCTAATTTACATTATCCAGATGCAGAACGTGTCCAGGATTCTGCATCACGTTCTGCTGTTCCATTTTGGTAACAATTCTGACAATCGTAGTATTGTGTGCAAAAGTGATTAGTTTTCAGTTGTCGGGTAAGAGGCGTGATTCTAGCTTTGTTTTGTGCGGGAAAAGAGGGGTGGGATCGGGAAGGCGTTTAGAGAACAATTATTTGGGACGGGGGCTGGAGGTAAATATCGCTTAAGATAAATACTGTACGATAGGAGGCACGTAATGTATCGTGAGTATTGTAATGCTTCATATACAGTATTTTATAACTTCTAACAAGTAGTGTATCGCTCCAGAGAGTACTATACAACGTCCGATACGTATTTTATCTCTTCAGATAAGTGTTATATCGTTTCTGAAAAGAATAGAACGTTAATTTATTTATAAAGCCACAAAATGACTTTAAAATCACTAACAAGTCCCTAAGGTGATTTTCATCATATAAAGTCTAGGAATTCAATTTCAATCAATCAGTACACCTCAACGCCCCGTGTAGCACAGGTGATCGACGAAAGTATGCCCAGTTCTCATGTCCTGTGCCGTGTTCAAGGTCCTTTCGTGGCTTCTTTATCACTTTCATAGCTATCTCCAGCTCTCTTCTCCATGTGTATGTTTGTCTATCTCGATCTAAAGTGCAGATAAAAATAAAATAATTTATGGCAACTGACTTTCTGTCACGTCTAATCTTCGATTGTTACATTTTCCTGTGACCTCCTTCAATTTTCTTCTCTGCCCTTCCTTTTCTTTTTTCTCACCCGCTCCTTGTCGCATTTTTTTTCTTTCATCAACCAAGGATGTTTTATCATATCTTGTCACTCCCTACTGATACCTGACCGCTTGACCTGTTTTGTAGCCACATCGACATGGCTGTTTGTTTACTGGCTAACCAGACGGATTAGGAGTCTACATTCATCTACATTATTATTGTTAACTCAGACTTTTTGTCGAGGAAGGTGCATAACAACCGTTGATACGTGGCTGATTTCACCAGGATGTCGGAAGATGGCAATCTTGTTAAAGATTAAGGCACGGAAAGTGGTGCAACACTTCCGGCAGATTGACTTTGTGGTGGTAATCAACTACGAGAAAGTAACCTCTTGGAGGAGATTATCAGTGTTAGATATGTGATGTAGTGAGATGTTAAACATGATAAGTAACAACGGAAGTGGCAAGACCTTATATGATCACGAAGTTTGAAAATACCATGTAAATGGCGATATCTTATGTTGTCTTACAGTAATTTTCTACATGGGAGGGTAGGAGGTAAACCCCTACCAACATCAGACGCCTTATTAATGGTTGGTTTTGCATGAAAATGACTGCTACTGACTGGATCTTTCGTCAACAAAGCAACATTTGGGTGTAGGCAAAACTTTCGCTCATGATCTACATGGTCAATTTTGTCAAGGAGAAATCATAGACAGCCACGAACACTGAATATTAGGACCCCAGGCCATAGGACTTAAAGTGAATTCTGACAAGAGAAGGGAGTAACTTCAGAGTCATCACTTTGCGCCATAAGTTCTCGGATCCTACCCAGTTAGATACCTAATCCACCTAAGAGACGGCATCTTAAATCAATTGCGCGATAACATTCGGACGTTTCCAGTGCAAAAAAAGTCTATGTTCGCTCGATAATCGGAGTATGATGATGGTGGTGATTATATTTACATTTTATCATTTTATATTCGCATTTTGACCTGTATAATTTGCTTGTGAATGTATAGTTGTTGCGCATGATGCTGGCAACCTTATCATTGCAAATATCTTGACACATGAACAACCACTGCAAGAGCAGTAACTTCTTCGTGTGGATTTCTTCACAACGAACCAACAGCAGAGGTAGCCCCAGGCTCCACAAAGGAGCAGGGAGTGGATGATAATATCATGGTGTATACATTTATTGTACTAACACTTTGAAAGAAAAAAGAGCTAGACTGCAACAGAGAGAAAATCCATAGCGAAAAAATACATAGAGAAACTTTACTTACGCATTACCTGGACCCATTCACATACAGATGGATCAGCAACAAATGCAACAGAAAATAGGGGTGGAGGTGTCTTTCTGGCCTTAAGCACTGGTGCATAAAAAAGTTTTCAGTGGCAACAAGACAATTCTCAAGTAACCAGAGCAGAGGCAGAAACCTTGAAAACTGCAGCAGAGATAAAAATGACAGAGGAAAGCACAGAGAGACAAGTTGTTTTCTTTACCGATGCACAGTCAGTAATTGCAGCTTTGAAAAGCCAAAATAATACAGATCTGGATGACCTCACAATAGTGCTCCACAAAATATGTCAACGATTCAAAAATGTTGTGATCCACTTGATCCCATCTCATTGTAACATCACCGGCTGACAGATTGGCAAAGGAATGTGGAAATCTACCTCATCCTGATGCATGCGTAACTTGTGAGGAGGCAAAGGGTTTTATCAGAATCAGATACAGAAACAAATAGGAAGTAGGGCATCCAGATTACATACAAAAGATGCATACTACCAGCTCAACAGAAGAGAACAAGTGGTAATCTTCAGGCTCCGCACTGGCCACAACAGATTGAGATACCATCTGCTCAACAAGCTAAATACAGGAACTACCGATCAGTGTAACTATGGTACTGATAAAATGACTGCTGAACGTCTGCTTCAAAGTTAAAATTAATCCCGAGGAAAGGTAAATATTCTAAGGAAGATGAAGTGGTTGACTGAAGCGTGTCACGGATTGCCTCCCCTGCTTTGCAGTAGTGGTCCAACATTGGCCAAAACTCAAGAGTGTCTGAACTGGGTCGTCAAAAGTGTTTACCTTCGCACAAGATTACTCTTGGCAGAGATGTAGATAGAAGTGTAATGACGCTTCTATCCGAAGGGAGTGTTCACAAGATAATTCAGAAGTCAAGAACCATGCAGCATAGCACTGAGCATTGGTTAACTTATATCTGTCCGTCGCATTTTGTGAAGAATTATGCAATGTTTTTAGCCCGTTCAAGCCCCCAGTTGGTGTCATCCAACGAAATTCCTCTTATAAGTAATGGCTCTATAGATATAAATATATCTATGTATATATAGATGAATGTTGTAAAGAATCTTGTTCAAACGTTCGCTTTCATACATATAAAAACTGAATCGACTTTGATTGTTTAGTTTTAAAACAACATGTAACAAATTAAATAATGAATTAGTCTTTAACAGTTAAAATAAGGAGGGAATGATGAATTTTGCTATAAATACAGGTTTTCGTCACGGAGACATAGATCAGGATTTATCAAAGTCCGTTGCTTTCGCCTTTTTTTAGCCTTGTACCACGAACATTTTTAGACAAAATATAAAACAAATGCCTCTGCTAAGTACATTTGTGGGCTGCCAGTTAGCAGGCGCATTCTCGCTGTCCACCCACCAATGTTAATCTCTCAGAAGAATTAAATTCCCGAGTACACAGTGTAGCTCAGCGAAGATGAATAAAATTCACCATATCCCCTGGGTATTAACTGGGAAAATGTGTCTGGACAGCGCGAATAATAATTTGCCTGAGTTACAATTAACAAAGTGCATATATCTCACACAATATTATACACTTTAGGCACATATGATGTACTCATCAGTCATCACTGCTCCATTCTGAGTCTGTGGTCACTTCTGCTGTCGGTTTTCCGCACTACTAGCTAGTAGAAATCGCCAGCGCTTGCTGTAGTGGTTTATGAATTTACTAGTTTCATATGTTGAGGGATCCAGCCTTATATATATCCACTTAGCAAGAAAACATGTCTAATTTACATTTGTAAAATAATTGTCACACTTACCCCAACGTTTTGGGAATACACAATCTCCTCGCGCAGGTTAAGATGGACACGAGCAATTTAGGTTATAAGCTTTCGAACCACTTGGTCTGGAAATTTTGAATGCCTTGTATGACGGGTGAATCTGCTAAATACTTGGTCTGGGAAACTAGGAATTCCTCTTCGACGGGTGTTCTGCGATACACTTTGTCTGGGAACGTTTCTCTTATGACGGGTGATCTAATTCCTTAGGGTTCCAGTTTGGGTATTTAAAGTCCTGGTCCCTTAAGTTTGCAGTCTCTATATTTATAAAGGCGGGCTTACTTTTAAGGTTTTAAGTTTCCCAAATACTTCGATCTGTCACTTATAATATTGGAATCCTTCGTCCGATTCTTTTCTTTCTGGCTTTTTGGGAGTTACTAGTGTGACGTGCGATGCAGTCTCTGTGTTCTGTGTCTCTGATTTCACTACATTATATTTCCAATTTCCAGCTCACATCACAGATTGTGTTTCCGCCGAATTTTCCAATGACATTCATTGTTTATTCCGGCTCTCACTTCAATCCAATCGTAAGCTCTTTTGCACTATGTGGGTTGAGGTGTTTTAATTTCAAAATATCCCTCACGTGTTTTAAAATATTACATTTAATATTCCAACGCGTGACCTTTTTATAATAATTCGTGAGACTTCCGATGGCACACATGCACATCTGTGACTAATTTCTTGCCCAGAAGCTACCTATCGCCAATATTGTCTCTCCAGACAGATTCTCGGTAATAATCTTACACCGGGATGGTCCCATGAAACGATTATCTCCTTATCGCCCGTGTTTTCGTGCCTTCTTCAGACTGTCAAACAAAAGGGTCGCCGGCCGCTCAGACAGACAATATGGTTGTCAAACGAGGATCGTCTATTATCAAAGGTTGGCTATGCGACTCAAAGAGATAAACGTATTACCGCTGAGCGTTAAATAAACGTGGTATTATCACGAGTCTTGGTGTAACGTAAACAGTCTGGGAGTTATCACAGAAAGAATTAGGGCGTAAATAGGCCAAATAATAGGATGATGAATGAGAAAAATCAAGAAATGAAGAGATACTGCCGGAGGGAATGAGAGTAATAAAAAAGCACGACTAATTTCGTCACAAAGCGGAGGTAGCCTGGTGTGCATATCTGTCGCAGAGAGATTTATGATTAATAAATTTCTATATCTTTTCTTTATTCTACCCGTGTCTTCTACTTTATTATCACTCTTTTATCCTTTCTTTTTCTCCGCATTCGTCTGATTGTGAAAAATAAACTCTCCCATTCAAACCTTCGCCTGTCTCTTTTCGTATTTAGCAACGCAGTTAAGCTAAGTACCGAATAGTGTGAAATTCGTCTCGACAGACACGGGATGGCAGACATATCGTCTAACATTTTCATCTGACACAGTCCTCTTGGTTAAGTTTCTCGGTGTTAGGTGTGGTAGGCGCTAACTTGCATCGCTGGGAAATGACCAGCGGTAGCTGTAGGTGTTAGAACGAGCACTGGCAGTTTCATTGCTGGCGTCTGAGTTAATGTGAAGTGTTAAGACGGGACGCTATTTAGGGTTTTCGAAAATAGCGTGCATGCTTTGTCGGGTTTTCATATAATATACCAGAGTAGTTTAGACTTCATCATTCAGACCTCCGAAAATGCAGTAGACGGATCGCTTCGTTCTAGATACTTATTTATAAGTGAAACTCTTAGTTTCGTTGTGATACCCGTAGTTCTGTTTGGAGGTAATACTAAATATCCATAGTGTTGAGTGATTTAAAAGTTTAAATCGCCTATTTCATTTTCACTACTTTTATTTCTGTGTAGAGTGATTAAATGATAATTTAGTTATATTCTTTAAGTTTTACAGTGGATAGCAGAATAAATTATAATTTCTGGCGAAAAAAAAACAACTCATTCAGCTATAATTAAATTTAACTAAACTGCTAGTAACTAGTAGAGAATATGTTAACTAAAATAAATTAATGCACTGAGTCATCATTGAGTATTGACGAAATACGGATGTATTTATAATTCATGAGGATTGATTTTTGGTAAATGACTATAATTTATTTCACGGGAGGTTTTAACGAGGAGACTGTCGTAGATTTTTGATAGGGGAATTAAGACTCGGGTTGCTCCCTTCTGAATAGATTAGAATAAGTGATAGTCACAGTGAGAAGTAGTAATAGCAATAGATTCCCACGACTGAGATGGTAGAATGTGATCAAGAAATCTTCTCTCTCTCTCACCTATCTTCTACGACAGCTTTCGAGGAGTCAGACAGTCTGAACACACATACATATATATATTAATATATCTCTAACCACTCACGTGCACGCACATACAAGACGACAGTTATATGTACAGCCGTAGGGAAACTATAAAAAATGATTATATAAATATTCTAGAACGAGCTGACCAACACGCTGATTAATTTCAAGAGAAATTTTAATTATCATCTAAAATTTCTTCACAACACATAGAAATTACATCAAAGCATATACACATAGTCATAAAAAAACAAGGAAATTGCTACAAGAAATGATAGACCCACCGTTAGATCTTATGCCTCGAGGTATGCCCACAGTCCTGTTGGAAGAAAGTGATAGCCCCAAGGAAACAAGGATACATAGGATTAGGCCTAATATTTCCCCTTCTTAAGGTATGGACAGACTTGATATCTATGCTTTAGTTGCGTGGTGATTCGCTCTGAACAATGTTCCATGTGTTATGAATAAAACAATTATAAAATTCTGGCCATTGTTTTCTTCCTTGATATGTTAGTTTTAGTGCATCGTGCCTTTGATGGAAGATTAAACGAATGCGGGGGTGGAAGATTCCAAACAATACTTGAACTTTGGAATACGATTGATTTGATAAGTCATTTCATCGAGTCCGTACATTTAATTCACATGTACACATTTCAAATAGGGACAGAACATGAGTCATGCATAAATTAATCAATGGCGTAGACTGCTGGTTATGTGTCAATGTCCGTTATGAGGATACAATGCAGTATTGTCGTCAGAACATCACAGCTATATGCACGAGCAGATAGACATGGCTACCTGCCGACAGTGAGACTGCGAGTCTGAAATATATTCATACGAATTTGACGATTATTCTCATCCTTCTGAGGATTCTAGTTAAGTACTAACCTCCATATATTTCCTTCTCATATCGAGTTCTAGGACTGACCCTGGTCCATCAAAAAATACACATAAAATGGCTATATCCTGCCATTAAATTGGAAGGTTAGAAAAACGCAGCTATTCAGCTTGGCGGTCAAGTAACAAAGGGTAGCGTTTCTTAGTTACCGACTGTGTCCTAAACAACGCTATACACGTCATAATCGATCGTGTATGAAGCGTTCAGTAATTGAAACATCTATCGCAATATATTAAATGTCTTAACCTTTACAATTGCACGTCTGGTAACCTTTAGCAGACGGCGTTAATATCATATACCGTAACAATTCCCTGTACACCGGGGAAAAAAAAAATCTATCGATTTTTTTTTTTCAATACCTATCCGACTTAACAATTTTTCAAAAAAAAATTTAACACAATTGTGACATATGGCCGACGATGTTCTGAGTAGAACCGTGTTGCGGTCGTGTCAACTAACTATTTGTCATAGTCATCTAACATAAGTCACATTATATATCAATATTATACATATTATTATATCAACTAAATAAATGTCCAATGTTAATAGTGAATGATAAAATTAAATTAAAGTAAGGTCTGTCGTATTAGTATGTCATATAGGAATTAATTTGACTAATTAAAATTAAATTAATTAATTAAACTAAGAGTTAAATTATTAAGGTTCTAATGTAACGCGATGTTATGAGAGAAGAAAAAGACAAAATAAGTGAGAAGAAATAGAAAGAAATTCGAATATAAGTTTTAACTTAATTGTGTGTGTTAAGTGTTAGTGAATAATAACTATCTAATTTAACTAACTAAATAATGTATAGGTACATTAAAAAAAATTATTAATCTAATACTTGTGTGAGATTTATTTTCTCTTTTCATAATTTCTTCTTTTAGTATTTCGTTCTCTTTTTTTTGTTCTTTCATTTCATTTTTTTTCTCACATTTCATTTTATTGATAATAATTCAATTAAGAAGTTAAGTTAACTAATTAATTAGTATAGGATATGATGATCCATCCGTAGTCTTGATCCTGATGAATTCTTTTAGGCAAAAATGTTCAAACGTTTACGTTGGAAAGAAATGTCATTTATCCCAGCATCCAAGAATTAAGTATACACAGGAACATCAGTTCGGTTTGTCGTCAGACATTAGTCCATGATTGTTCAAAGAGTATTCATATCTCGTGTATGGACGTTAGACGAAGTTCCAATGTCAATATGTCTTTTAGTTCAATTCTGTGATGCATATAGTGTATATAAAGTTTAAATTGAAGGCAAGGTTAGTTCCCTTATAGTTGATACTTCGTTCAATCCAATGTAGTTCTGATTGATGTAGTTTAAGAGTGTCAATGTTGATTATTCGTCGTCAATAGGATTACGTGACAATGCATCTGCCACACAATTTTCAGTGCCAGGAATATGTTCAATGGAGAACTCGAATGGCTGTAGGATGATTGAATATCTGGCAAGTTTCTGGCTTGTATGATTTGATCGACGCAAGGATGCTACAGCACGTTGGTCCGTCTGTATGGTAAAGGGAGCACCGAGTAGGAATTTTTCAAGCTTCGTTATTGCCCAGATCACAGACAAAAGTTCCTTGTCGACTGTTGAATACTTTGTTTCTGCCGGCTTCAGCTTTCTTGATATGTATAAGGTGGGATGTAGAATGCCATCATGGTTCTGGAGCAGGCATGCACCAATGCCGTAGTTACTAGCATCTGTTCGTAAGAAAAATCTTTTGGAAGCATCGGGAAGTCTTAAAATTGGTTCATGCGAGAACAAATTTATAATTTTGTTGAAAGTTTCATTGCATGTACCAGTCCATGTCACCTTCACCGGCATATCTTTTTTTAACAATGAAGACAATACAGCCGTGATGGATGACAAGTTTGGTATGAATCTACTGTAATATTGAACAAGTCCTAACAAACTCCTGACCTGTTTCTTCGTCTGAGGAACTGCTATGTTTAGAATTTTGGAGACTGTACTAGGTAACGTTCGGATATATCCCGATCCAATGATATGTCCCAAAAAGGTTATCTCATTACACGCGATTTGCACCTTTGTAGGTTTAGCAGTTAGATGATAATTCCTTAGAGTGTCAAAAACATATCTAAGTCCCGAAACATGTTCCTCAAACGACGAACTAAACAAGCATATGTCGTCAATATATGTAATAACGTCTGGTCTACCTGATAAAATTTGTCGCATCAGGCGAATGAAGGTAGCTGGCGCATTAACAAGCCCAAAAGGCATCACATTCCACTGGTATAGACCTTGTGGAGTGGAAAATGCGGTGTAGTACTTAGCCTTTTCGGTCAGTGGTATCTGCCAATAACCTTTAGTTAAGTCTATCTTACTAAATATAGTTGCGTTGGATAGACGTGGCAGTAAGTCGTCGATAAGTGGATGTGGTTCGCTGTCAACTATAGTCTTAGCATTTAATTTTCTATAATCAACACATAGTCTAATGTTATTGTCCTTCTTCCGGACAATCACTAATGGAGAAGAGAATGGCGAATTACTAGTCTCAATGATTCCCAGAGACAACATCTGTTCAAGTTCCTTAGTAGTTTTAGCAAGGAAATGTAAAGGAACAGAATAGGGATGTACACGAATAGGTGTATCATCATTGAGAGTAATGTCATGACTGATAGCCGATGTGCGACCCGGGACGTCGGTCAACACATCTGGATAAGATTGTAATAGATTAGCAATCTGTAGACGCTGTTGCGGTGTAACCGTTGAAGAGATGGTTACATCCCGCCAAGATTCAGTAGGTTGAACTACTGGTACAGGTAACGGTAACTGTACCTCAGGAAAAGAAGATTCTTCTTCCTGGATGACAGATAAGTTAGAATAATGACAAGTGGATACTGTGTTGTCATCTAGTTCATGAAAAATTGACTGTAAGTGTTCAGGACGTGTATGAAATTGCTTGAGCATGTTAATATGAAATATCTTTTTGTGTCCCTTGATATCTAAGACGTAATCAACGTCGGAAATTTTATCAATGACTTTGTAAGGACCATTCCAAGATATCAGTAATTTATTGTTATTGTGAGGAAGTAACACATAAGCCTCGTCGCCTGGGAATAATTGGCGTAATCGTCGAGACCTATTTTGTAGAGATCGAGCCTTAGCTTTTGCAGCCTCAGAAGAAGCTGTTGCCAACTGGCAAGACTCAATAATGTTCTTCCGAAGATTAATCACGTACTCGTAAGATGACTGAGTGTCCTGAGTCATCTCCTCGTCAATTAATAAGTCTTTTATTAGTCCCATAGGACCTCTTGGGGGAGCACCAAAAACTAATTCAAAGGGAGAGAAGCCAGTTTGTTCATGCGGTACCTCCCGATAAGCAAATAGAACAGCTGGGAGTGCTCTGTCCCAGTCATGAGGGTGCTTAGCAGTAACCTTATGTAGTAGTTGTTTAAGTGTACGGTTAAGTCTTTCAACCGCACCATTACTCATCGGATGATAAATACTACTTAAATTCCTATCAATGTCCCAAGTTTTCATGACTTCCTTCATGGTGTCAGATATAAACTGTGACCCATGGTCTGATAAAAGTTTTCTAGGAAACCCTATTCTAGAAAAGATGAGATGTAGTGCATCAGCTACATCTGTGGTAGTGGTGGTCTTTAATGGGATAGCTTCTGGCCATCGTGTGCACAAATCAATGCACGTAAGGACGAATCTATGTCCTCTGGCCGATGGTAGCAATGGACCAATAATGTCTATTGCCATCTTGTCAAAAGGTCTCACTGAGATATCGCAAGCCTGAATAGGCGCCGTGTGAAAAGCTCCACGTGCTTTCACTTCTTGGCATGTAGTACAGGAACGTACATACTGCGAAATATCTCTTGACACCCCTGGCCAAAAGAATGAAGACAGTACTCGAGATCGTGTTCGAGTATATCCCATATGTCCAGCACAATGTGAGTCATGTGCATGTTGAAGAATGTACCGTCTAAAAGTATATGGGACCATAACTTGTTGTTTCATTTGTGATTTGTCATTAAAACATCTAATCAATATGTCATTTTTAATAACAAAACAATGTTTGTTATTATTACATGAGGATAGATTGTCAACTTTATCAACCAACTTAAAAAATTTTTTTTAAAGATTTATCCTCTTTTTGTTTGGTTGCAAATGTTTCCCTGTCAATAGGTGAATTGACTACAAATTCCTCTTGGTTATCTGCATCCATTTTATCATCATCAACCTTCTCCATGAGTTGAGTCTGTGCTCTAGTCGTCACGGCGTTTCCAGTGCATAGGTTACGTTTCTCCCATTCTATAATCTCATCTGGAGTACAATCTTTACTGCCGTGTATACGACCAACCATCAGATCAGCTATAGGCTTCTTTAGCATACATACTTTTACGTTTCCTGTGAAAAAAGGAGTGTTAACATGAATAATAGCTGTGGGGTAAAACTCTATTGTTCCACCAAAAGTCATGCAACGGACATATTCCCCCGTTGCACAGCTAGGATGTACCAGCGACTGTCGTACACCAATCGTTGTGGATCCCGAATCCCTCAACACTGAGACGACGGATCCATTAACTAATCCTCTGTTAAAAATTAGTAGGCCTGTTCCATCGTTGACTGCAAGACCTACCTGTGGTATAATATGTCCGCAGTTAAGCACTGTTTCTTTCGCCTTCTGAAAAATAAGATTGCATTGTTGGCAACTATTTGCCACATTATAATTAATAGCAAAACATGCAGCAGAAGACTGTGTTGTGTTATTTTCAAGTGGGACCTGAGCTATAGGGGTAGTATTATTTGTAACTGCCGCCCCTGTATTATGGTTGTAATGAGATGATCCCCGAGAATGAGATCGATTCCGAGTATAATTGTTAGAATTATCTCGTCGTCCTCTATAGTAACTATTATCTCGATGTCTCGAGCCATGATTATTACCATTCCAGTTATTATTATTATTGGGAGTATGTGATCGATTATAATGAGTGTTATGTTGACCATTGTGGTAGTTTGTTTGAGGTGAATAATTTCTATCTCGTGATCTACCTCTGTTGAACTCATTTTTATTGTTGAAATCATTATTATGTCCCTTCTGAAAGTTAACATTGTGATTTCTTTGGAACCTGCTTCTGTCTACACTGTGATGTCTTTGTTTGTTATTGTGATTGTAGGCCATATTAGACGCCACAGGTAGAGGTTCTCTTAATGAGGAGTTAGAAATGGTTGCATTCGGGTGTGCCGAACAGTAGTTTAAAGAAATTTTTTCTAACTCGTCCATGGTACCTGGTTTACGCTCCTGCAAATATGCAAAAAATGGCTGGCTAACTGAAGATAATACCTTATCCCGCAGTAGTAAATCAACTAATTTGTCGTATGATTTGTTGACTTCTGCCAGTTCAACCCATCTATTAAATGTATTGCGTATGTTCGCAATGAATCCTGCAAAATCCTTTGGAGATTCAGGTAAAATTCCCTTAAATTTCAACCTACAGTGTTCCTCGTCCAGGTGAAACCTTCGTAAAAGCAAGGACTTAATAGCACCGTAGTTATTTGCTATTGATGGGTCAGCATTTTGAGAAGCTGTCAATGGTTCTCCAACCAAGAATTCATTTAACTTGAGTACCCATGACTCTTCAGGCAAATGGTTAGATTTGCAAGTCTGTTCAAACCGTGCCAGGAACGATGAAAGGTCGTCGACGTTCAAGTTGAAAATGGGTAATTTAAAGTTGTAGAAGTGTTTAGGTTGGCTGGATGATGATCCATTTTGTGCGTTATTATTCTGATTTGCATCAGCACTTTGTGCTTGTAATCTTGCTGTCTCCAATTTAATACGCGCCAATTCCATTTCTTGTTGTAAAATAATTTCCTCTCGTTTCAATTTATTCTCTTCTTCCTGTTTGGCGATTGTTCTTTGCTCTTCTCTTTCACGTTGAGCAATCTCTCTCAGTCTATTTTCCTTGTCAATTTGCTTCATCTCACGTTCTGCTTCCTCTTTCTTTAATGCAGCCCTTTCTCTTCTTCCTCTTTCTTTAATGCAGCCCTTTTCTCTTCTTCCTCTTTCTTTAATGCAGCTTTTTTCTCTTCTTTTCTTTCATATTTTTCCAGTTCTGATTCAGCAAACTGACGAAGTTCTTGAGATTTATAACCATATTCACGACCAATCTTAACGAAATGGTCTATAGTAAGCATTTTGACTTTTATCTGTAAGTAATTATTGATAATTACTGATTAAAATAGTCAATAGTAGCTTCAGAGTAATTATTATACTTACTCAACTTAGAAATATTCAATATAAGTAATCACAATAGTACTGAACTTAATGTCTAAGTTCAACTAATAGACAATATTTTGTAACAATATTGTATCTAAATAATACTATATCATAAATAGTTATGATATCTGTTAAATATAATGTAATTATATCACACAATTAATTTCAATGTCCAATAATGTTGGGTATAATTCCTAGTAATTATATTGTTCAATGTACTAAGTCACTCTCTTAGTACCAGAAAAGTATATTAAATAATATACAATGGGTCTATTACCTCAAAGGTAGCTATAAGATTATTTATTTTGTCAATATATATATTATATTATTATGCCCTAGGCATCTATGATAAATTGTAGTGCTACTTTCTTGGACTATCACTGCATAATTATGCAATGTCCCATATTAACCTTAATTATCAGAAAAAATTAATTAAATTAAATTACAAGTGTATTATTGCATATGATAGCATATTATTAACGTAATATTAATATATATCATGAGGACAAACAACACAATGATGCAACTAAAGGGTACAAACAATGTCAAGACGCAAACAAGACATTTTCACAATTAAAAATGAATTTATGAACTAAATAAAATAAGCGGAAATGTCACAGACCAAATGAAGGGTCAAGGTTTGACCGGAGGTCAACTGAATATTCAAGGTACACACAAAAAAAAAAATGACTGCGAAAAATGATGACGTCACAGGACTCATAACGGACGAAAATTTAACAATCATAAAATAAATGATAGTCAGAAGAGACTGGACGAATAGTAACGAACATGGTACAGAACTCAATAAAATTATTAACTGAGTACGAATAAAATACGCCAGTTATCTACTGAACGGTACAGCTAACACAAATTGTCAAACGGTAGCAAATTTGGACAGGTCGTCCAATGGCAAACCTCAATGGGGCTTCCAAAAGTGCGATCGTTTAACTGCCCTAAGAAACGACCGAAATTAATTCAGGCATCGTGAGAGCCGCAGAATTTAATTTCAGTTCATCCTCCCTACCTCCCACGAATTAACAACACATTAAGACCACAAAAAAGTACATTAAACATAGATAAAAACATGCCGATGTAGGCAGAGGACAATGGACTTAGTTAGCACTGTTTGCAATACCAACAGTTAAACACCTAGATTTATCTTTACCGTTGCTTCGATCAGTGCTAGCGGTCGTCAACGGCTAGGCTAAAGCCCCTGACTGTCTGCTCCTATAGTCCATATCATGTGTTGGCTTCAAATGGCTTATGTTTCCTTTGGTTAGACTTAGAAACGGCTGGTTTCTTCGACCGATCACCTACACGATTTTCAGTGACGTCACGTTGTTAGGCATATAATGAGTACTGCGTCACGTCAGCCTCGTACTGGTCATGTGATCGAAACTTGATCGTAAACATTTCATTCGAAAGTCATGAAGAAATTTTTTTTTTTTTTTTTTTTTGTTGTTTTTCTTTCGTCCCCAGACACCGGACACCACTGTTGCGTGGGTGATTCGCTCTGAACAATGTTCCATGTGTTATGAATAAAACAATTATAAAATTCTGGCCATTGTTTTCTTCCTTGATATGTTAGTTTTAGTGCATCGTGCCTTTGATGGAAGATTAAACGAATGCGGGGGTGGAAGATTCCAAACAATACTTGAACTTTGGAATACGATTGATTTGATAAGTCATTTCATCGAGTCCGTACATTTAATTCACATGTACACATTTCAAATAGGGACAGAACATGAGTCATGCATAAATTAATCAATGGCGTAGACTGCTGGTTATGTGTCAATGTCCGTTATGAGGATACAATGCAGTATTGTCGTCAGAACATCACAGCTATATGCACGAGCAGATAGACATGGCTACCTGCCGACAGTGAGACTGCGAGTCTGAAATATATTCATACGAATTTGACGATTATTCTCATCCTTCTGAGGATTCTAGTTAAGTACTAACCTCCATATATTTCCTTCTCATATCGAGTTCTAGGACTGACCCTGGTCCATCAAAAATACACATAAAATGGCTATATCCTGCCATTAAATTGGAAGGTTAGAAAAACGCAGCTATTCAGCTTGGCGGTCAAGTAACAAAGGGTAGCGTTTCTTAGTTACCGACTGTGTCCTAAACAACGCTATACACGTCATAATCGATCGTGTATGAAGCGTTCAGTAATTGAAACATCTATCGCAATATATTAAATGTCTTAACCTTTACAATTGCACGTCTGGTAACCTTTAGCAGACGGCGTTAATATTGTCAGATCGGTGTCTACTTTTAGGAAAGGACTATATTTGGTCACCACACCACTAGTCAAAACTCCGTCGGAATGTTACTGACGTTAATATGTTACTTGCCACAACGGCTAAATTTGTACATGGAGTTTGTGCAGAAAATCTGATCTGGCTCAAAGGCCCAGTATAAAACAGTTAGTCTTTAATAAAACCCGTTAGTGAGAGTTGTACTCTGTCTATTAATGAAGACACACGCACTGTCAGACAGGTGTTAACTTGTAAACCCACGTGGTTAAAAAGATAAAATGTTTATGTTTCTCACAGGTATGTCTCTGTACTAAACGCCGGCAAAATTTGGGTTAACCCCAGTTTTCACTGCATAGGGAAGAAAAACCACAAATAAAATACTTATACATGCTACGTACTCGGATTATAACTTACATTTTTAAACTGCAAGCGTACCGCTTGACTTATCATTTAATAAAGTTAGTTTAGAAAGTTTGTTCTCGTCTGATTATTTTTATCATATCACCTGACACTGAGAATCTACCTTGGAAACTACATGTCAGATGCAAACTACACCAGACAAATGTCTCCTCATCATGTCTGACGGAGTGAATTCTCACACTTCAGGCCCAGAAACTTAGCCGAAGAAACACTGTCCCAGGGGAAACTGTAGACAGCTGTCTGCTCCCCTGTCTGACGGAATGCATTCTAACACTCTGCGTCTCGTGTAGGGGCTGACACGTTACGTCATAACTGAGATCTCAGTTTAATCAGCAATGAAATGCGTTTCTAAATGAGAAACGAAACTGGCGAAAGTGAGAATGGGGAAAAATTATTTATCGCAAACGAATGGATGCGAAAAATACAGGAAAAAGGTAAAGAGTGATAATAAAAATAGAGGATACGGGTGAAAGAAAAAGAAGAGGATATAGGCAATTCGATGATCATAACCTCTGTGACAGATACAAGCTTTAAGCTTATAGTTTCTGATTTAAATTAAATAACCGTAGGAGATATATATGTTATTGTACGCGAGGTAGACATAGGATATGTTTATAATATTATGTATTCTATATGTTTTCTTTATACAGTATTTTGGGTCAAGCCCTAAAACTGCCAGCGGTTTATTCAGTACAGATGAGAATAAATCACAGAAGAAACATTTTATGTCTTTAAAATAATTTGGGTTACAAGTTACTACCTGTCTGGCCTTGTGTCGCATCCAGAAATAGACAGAGTACCCATATTTCACTACCTTAAGACAATGAAGTAACTAGGCCTATCACGCCAGCTTATAATTCTTCCCAATAATCTCAAGTACATTCAGCCCCTGTGGCGAAACATATTATAATCAATAACATTTCCGAAAATTTTTGACTAATTGTGGTGTGACAATCAATTGTTTATACTGAGTGAAGTACCTACCTGACATTTCCTAGTTACGGGAAACTTCAAGCTATTGACCCTGTGCGCGCTGTTAACTTTCTTGCCTGGACAAAGTAAATGTGACACAACCAGAAATTCCAAATAATAATAACCAAGAAAACGTTCCCTTGAGAAGTGACTTCAACCTGTCTTTGTAGAACTGGGGTTTTTTTGGCCAAAAATTAACACGGGAGATTCTGTATGTGCGTGTCCTAAGTATTGTTCCAGAAGTTACTACCCAAGTTGTAGGTAAGCAAGTACGCCTGGGCCCACGGCTGAATGAAGAGAGAGAGAATGCAGGACTGAGTGATTCCTTTATAACCTGATTTGTGCACTCATTTTGAAATTTCATTTTATGCAAGTTTGTTGCTAATGCTGTTTTTCCTCTTAGACTAGATTCAGGTATTAACTCTGTTCTTACACTTTAGAGGGTAAACCTTAGACTATAGCGTATGAATCCGTGACTCTTTGGGGCTATCACTTTTCTTCTAACAGGGTCGTGGGCTAAAACATCGGGGGGAAAAGATCATACCTGTGGGTCTATTATTCTTTTAGTAATTCATTAACCTATGTGTAATTTTATGTGCTTGATAAGCAAACTTATTTGTTGTGGACCATTTTCTTTATGTTAATAAAATTTACATAAACTTATACCAGTGTGTTAGTCAGCTTGTCCCAAATAACTATATTTACATTGTCATAGTTTTCACGTATGTGCGTCTAACTGTCGTCACTTATGTGTGTGTGTATGTGAGTGATATATATATATATATATTTATATTTATATTTATATTTATATTTATATATAGATCATATTAGACTGTCCGACTCCTCTAAATCTGTTGTAGAAGATAGGCTGAAGAAGAGAAGATTCTCGATTTCAGGGACAGCCTCTATTAATTCTACCATCTCACTCGTGAAAATCTATGTCTACTATCATCTCTCACTGAACTATCACTCATTCTATTTTTAATCAGAAGGGACCAATCTATGTCTTAATTCTCCTATCGAAAATCTACGACAATATAAGGAGACCAAATATTTAAAAAGAGGCACTTGTTTTCTTCTTAGTTTGTGGTACACGTTGCCAGCAGTCACCGTTTGACACCAACATCAGACAGGACTTGAAGACCCTTGACAACCTTCGTAGTTACCCCAGCCTAACGGAATGAGACGTGCTCCAGCCACCGGATTTGACTTTTGAAGAGATGGACCAGTCCAAGGCACCTGTGGGAACCAATAACGATCGAAGAAGACGCCAACTGACCCCACACTGGCAGCTATGCACCAAAACAGATCTGTCCATGGACACTTTTGTTTTCTAAAAAAATGCACTTACAATTTAGATCGTAAAATGAGGAAAATATCAGTGATTCATTTTTTATAAACAACTTTAATTTACTTTAAATTGTTAACCAATAAGTGATTACTAAACCTGTTTATCTGTAACTATAAATGTATAGTTGGATTAATCACTATTGAATGAATTATAAGTCAGCACCCGTATTATTCATATTGTTTTAAATACATAACCATATAGAGCTATTAAATTAATATTTGTTGAATCCTTCAGCTGGGGGCTCAGAAAAAGGTAAGTTAATATTTCCTCACAGAAGGAGCGGAAGAATAATAAGTTCAGGACAGCTTAGATGATCATAGTTGTTATGCTTGCTTTCCTTTAAAATTCTATGAGTCTCCCTGAAGTAGAAGCATAATTATTCTTTTTAAATGTATGCCATGAGTAATCTTTAGCGAAGGTTGATGCCTTTGAAGACTCTCATTTTTATACTCTAAGTTTGGCCATTGTTGGACCATTACTGTGGAGCAGGGGAGACAATACCGTCACACTTTCACCAAATAAATCAAAATTTAAAAAAAAACGGTTAAGAGACAATCAAATCCAGCGGTTCTTAATTTGTTGAGAGGTCTAGCACCCAGGGGCGTACCAAGAGTGGTGCGAAGGAAACGGCAGCCGTGGCTGACAACTAGGTGGTGGGGTGCCATCGGACGATGAGTAATGTCTATGTCTTTTTACAGCTGTAACAAGCAATACCTTTAGCTTCCCAAGGAGCATAGGCTTTTAACAAACACCTGCCAAGTCTTCCTGTCACGTGTCACCAGCTCTTGTATTCTTTTTATTTCCATATTTTTTTCCATATTTTTTTCCAATTCATTAAAAGCTACGCTTTCCATTGTTGATATCATCAAGTGTCTCTTGAACCCTGGTTATATTGCCACCAAGATAAACGTACCCATCCAACTCAAACAACAGAAACGAGGAAGCCACAAACGCACAAAGCTCCACAATCAAACTAATAGTCCTTTTAAGGACTAGACCCTCGCAGGGCTGCCAGCGAACTAGCAAGACAAGAAAATAAGACTGAAATAAAGTGTTGAATATGCCACCATATTAAGAATGGACAAACGACGAGAGGAATCCAGACAGTCATCTGGCGGTCTTTTTTAGGACCAGCCATTTTCAGGGCTAGCAACAGGCTAGCGCTGAAAGAGATACTATCACATAATATACCCCAAATATAACCCAAAAGGTTAACAGGGTATTAAAGCGCTATAATAGATGAAAAAAAAACCCATAACAACAGCAACGTACCATTCTACTTCTTCCTGAGTTTCTTCAAGTGCAAACTTATTATCGCTTCCAGACTTCAGTCACTACCAACGTGAAAATCAGGTTCAGAAACTAGTGCATGTTGAACTAAGCTTTCGATGGATAATGTTAAAAAAAAAAAAAAAAAAAAGGAAAAGAAGGTAGGCGAAAAGGTTTAAAACGCTACATCTATCTAATTCATAACGACATACAGGTCAGGATGAGAAAAACTTGACAGAGATTAATACGCGCGGGCGGAGTACAGCGTTTCTTCGAGGGGACGGAAAAATTGGTTCGAGATTAAATAGACCTGGTTTTAGCATCCACGGCAATTTAAACAATGGATTCCCGGGCATTTCCTACCGCGATTTGCTTACGTCATCAATCCTAAGTTGCCATCTCGCCTCGGATAAGTGGAATTGTTTTACCTTTTAGTGTTGGCAGGTGTTGGTCGGATGTTAGTAAAAGGACAGTTTACCTTTCACATGTTACATGGTGTAAAATTATGTTAGTGAGTACCCTCTTTCTGTCTTTCTTTCTGTCTTACTTTCTTTCATTCTTTCTCGTTTTTTTCTTTCTTTCTTACGAGTGCCCACTATTTGTTAATTTTCATAAGCTATTTGCTATTCAGGTTTCCCTCTATTTATTTCTGAAGTGATTTCTTTATCCATCTCTTGACTGACTACTGTGTCTCTCCACTGACTTGTCCATTTCTTGACTGACTTCTTGGTCTCTTCGATGACTGATCCATCTTTTGACTGACTTCTTGTTTTCTTCACTGACTGATCTATCTCGCGATGGACTGCCTGGTCTCTTCAATGACTGATCTATCTCTTCATATGCTAAATCTACACAGTGACTGATCCATCTCTTGACTGACTTCTTGGTATCTCAACTGACGGAGCAATTTCTTGACTCAGTACTTAGCCTCTCCACTGACTGATTCTTCTCTAGATTAATTACTTTGGCTCTGTCGTAAATTTTTAAAGATAGGTCAAAAGATATTTATGGTCCCGTCTGAGCAGAGGTGATAGTAGTAAATATGTGAGAATAAAGGTGTAAGAAATAGACTTTCACGAGGGGATAGTGTAAGAGGAAGATCTGTCTCTGGAGTGAGTAGTTTCTCTAGTATAGCCTATCTATACGACTATATTTTAATATCAGACGACCTTTCTCTCTCTATATGAAATATATGTTACACTACACACGTCCACGCACACAAAATTATGTGACTACAATACGCACAAACGTGAAAAAAAACTATGGATAATTGGGTATGGGTCTGACCAACACACTAAGTTAAGTTTTGTTTAGTTTATTATTACTTAAACTTTACAACATCAAACATATATATATATATATATATATATATATATATATATATATATATATATATATATATATATATATATATATATATATATATATATATATATATATAAATATATATATAATCATGTTTACAGACATAGGAAAATAACCCAATAAGTGCCCTCCCCCTTGTTGAGAAAAGAATGATCCCAAAGGAAGTTAATAACCCAGAAGGTCAAAGATTAACATTAGGGTATAGAATAGACAGTAAAGAAAAGAACAAGTTCCCGCTAAAATGCTATCCAGTAAAAAAATAATCAATAGCTAAAAAAAAAAAAACCCAGAAGTTTGCAGATACAATGTTTCCTGTAACAAAAGAAAATATTTCACACTCTCTCTCTTTCTCTGTTATACGTGGCCACTCATTCGCTCCTTACCTAATCTGGTGAAACAATCTTTTGGAAGAATAAATCATGAATGTGCATATAAAGTCCAGTAGTTGGTATCATCCGAATCGGGCCCCAGTTCCTCCAATAATAATTAACTTTTACACGGGGAACGCCTAATTTGGTGGTAGATTTCTGGATACGCAATTGTCACCTAGAACAGTTATTGCCGGAACTCTCTGAGATATGGCATTCCCAGTAAACAGCAGAAAAACATATGCTTGCTAAAACTGTTAATTATGATGATGATGATAATCCTATCGGCTTGCTCTGGGGTGAGTACCGATTATGAAACAGCGTATTCTACTTGATAAAATCCAATTGGGTCTGCTGAAACAATCTTGTGGAAGAATAATTCATGAATGTGCATATAAAGTCCAGTAGTTGGTATCATCCGAATCGGGCCCCAGTTCCTCCAATAATAATTAAATTTTACACGGGGAACGCCTAATTTGGTGGTATATTTCTGGATACACAATTGTCACCTAGAACAGTTAATGCCGGAACTCTCTGAGATATGGCATTCCCAGTAAACAGCAGAAAAACATATGCTTGCTAAAACTGTTAATTATGATGATGATGATAATCCTATCGGCTTGCTCTGGGGTGAGTACCGATTATGAAACAGCGTATTCTCCTGGATAAAATCCACTTGGGTAAACAACTGTCAGAAGTCGGGAAAAATGTTATGTATATTGCCACAGCGGGCTAATAAAATTGAATGGAAAAATCTGGGTATTTTGTAAGTCCCGTTACTCAAATTTACAGTTAAAAAATGTTAGTGTGTCGCCTTGGCAATTCCTGTTCACACCGGTACGAGGACGAACGCCAAGAACATAAAAACGACAACTATTATTCCTTCAGTAACTGAGGAAAAGACCACAAGATAAAACCACTGGGTTTTGATCAAGCACTGTATTAGGAAGAAAACAAAACATTTAACCAAAATGACAATACCATATTCTATCAAGCATAAGGTATGATCTCTTATCCTCTCCGTCACCTAATTAAATTAAAAGGCACACGGGGTCTTAGCCTATACTATCGCGTGTCGCTTAACGAGTACGGATTTGGTAAAGGCATGCCGCCTTTCCCCCCTCCGACCCGGTAAAACACTCAGCGCACAATGTCAGTTATACTTTAATTATGACCACGCTCCCTTAACAAATATCGCCTGTCATTACTAGCTAGTTGATTGTCGGCGGTTATCGTTTTTACACATGATATTAAATGCTAGTCACTATATAATTACACACAATGAAAATATAATGCGCATTATACTCTGTCACTTTATCCGTCACTCATAGCATTTTACTTAGTCAGCTAAACCGTATCTTCTGGTGTAAAAAAAATGGTTGATGGATTTTTACATTAAGCTAAACAACTGGTAAGAACATATCTACGCGTTTGCTATTTCGCTAGTCTTAACGCTATGGACTCACAGTGAATAAAATGGTAAAACTCTAACACATTTAACACTTAAGCACAACTTATATTGTTACCAGAAAAACTGAATAATCCCCACGAAGGCAATTAACGCACTATTTCACATAGGTTCTAGCGTACGCGTTTAGATTACCCAAAATTTCTTGAGCGACTTGATAACTGACTTGGAGAGAAAGCAGTATATATACAGATTTTGTGCAATATCTCTACAAGATGTGACAAGTCACACCTTCGACGTATCAGGGAAAATCAACGAGCTTGGCTTCCGAGATAAAGGATTCTACGGTTTGCTCACTCGCGAGGCCGAACGACATCAGAAGACATCCCTTGCGAACGGGCCTTCTTAGATTTCGTCCCCCTGCCGTAGATCAAATACTTAATTCCCCTGAAAATGTCGGACATCAAAGGTGGTCGGGAAGTATTATTATCGCCCTTGAATTTGCTACCGAGTCTGGTCTTTTTCCCCACGTGCTTTCTGTCACTATCCTATGATTGACAGATCAGCTCGCGTGAGAACTCAGGTAAACAGACCGGTTCGCTCTCCTGTTATCTGGCATGTTGCGAAAATAGGTAAACAACTCGTTAGCGCAAGAAAGACAGGAAAAATAGGTGTGGCTTCAAAAGTGAGTCAACAGACAGCGAATTACGTGGTTTTGCCTTCGCAAAACATAAACACTAACTGAGGAAGCGAAGGTGGTCGGATTTCTGTAGGATTATTGAGGCTATATTTACATACGTCACAGTCTCTCTGTAGTGGTTTTGATGGTATTGTATGTTTGTTGTGTTACCTAGTGTAATGTATGAGGTCAGCTGTGAAGGCTCCTGAGATAAATGTTTATGTGAATTACAGAAGGCCCTTCTTACTACCACTTACGACCTCAAACATATATCTTTTTTACTATTATGAATGTAGCTACGTTAAAAATCTAGGGTACTGAAATGTAATGTGTTTTAGTAGAATATACAAACACACACAGGTAATTAATAAGTCTAATAATATTAATAAAATTCTATAACACACTGAACTAACTCAGATTGTTTTAGTTTCAATATTAAAATTTTTTTCTAAATTTATTTGTTCTGAACCAAGGTTTTATTTTGGTCAGAACATATGAAATGTTATGGAGTTATAAATGGAATGCATAAATATATGGCATAATGTCGTAGATTTTTTTGATAGGAAATTAAGACTTTGGTTGGTCCCTTCTGAATAGATAGAATCAGTGATAGCTGCTGTGAAAGTTAATACAGAAATAGATCTTTCCACGAGTGCAGTGGTAGCGAATCAATAGAACGGTCCCCTGGAAAAAGACAAGATTCTTCTCTCTCTCTCTCTCTCTCTCTCTCTCTCTCTCTCTCTCTCAGGCCTATCTTCTACGACACTTATGTAAGAGTCGGACAGACTATTGACAACATATGCTAATATGTAATGAACATACCACTCACGTGCACACACACCAGTGACAACAGGTAGACACACAGACGTGGGAAGACTATCAAAATGATTACATATATATATTCTGAACGAGCTGACCAACACGCTGCTTTTAGTTTCAAAGGGAAGTTTTTTATTTATCAGCAAAAAATTTCCTCACAACACATAAAATTCATCAAGAAAAGAAAATAAACATATACACGTGGTCAAAACAATAATCAATGAAATTGCTACAAGAAATGATAGACCCCAATATGATCTCATCCCCTCAAGATAAGCCCACAGTCCCGTTATGAGTAAAGTGAAAGCCAGGAGATCCAATGATACATATGAGTTTGTCTAATAGTTTTTCTTTCTTTCCTCGTAAACAAATATGAACCGACTTAGATGTAGTAGGTTTAACCTGAGGAAAGTCAGAAATATTCTTGCATTGACAACAAGTTTCATAAATGGAATTACAAACATGGGTGAAATTCACATACCTCACACCGTCTACTTTCACTCGGTTCTTTCATCAGGGCCCTGTACTAATTACATACGTGATGTAGCTTGCCGTCTGGCGCAACCTTGGTAACATTCACACCCTTTGTCTGTTCTGTCGTTCACTGAAGCGGATCCCAGCTCTACAGAGTGGTTTGCTGGTTTTGGTTTTTTCTCAGAAATTTCTCCGGGGAGCATCAGCTTCAGGCGTCAGCTATTTCAGACTAAAGTTAGTGTATCTTGACTCACGAAGTAAGAATTAGGGTTAAGCGAGCACACAATGTCAGAACACGAGGTTTCCCTAAATTAGGAAAATGACCGGTAGACAGCTTCTCTCAACAGATAATCAGGGTTCACCACACATTTGGTCAAAAAAAGATGTCGGCAAGTTTAATGCTATGAATAATGTTACTGGCCACAAGGGCTGTACTTTAGAATATCGTTTCTGGAAGGGCTAATTCAGGCACACTGGGCCCGTTATTTCAGTTCACGTTAAAGTTCTTGAAAAGCTTACGACCAAGTCTTTAAGGGAAAGGTTTTTTTTTAGTCTTCACAGGATAGGTTCATCAGTACGTAACGCTGGTATAGTTAGGTTACCACAGAAATCTCTGTATAAAGAAACATATATATGAAATATTTATACATCCTATGTTTAAGGGTATACTTATATTTTAACTGCGGGCGTAAACCTTAACTTATCATTTAACACCTCCCGTGAAATAAGTTATAGTCATAAATTAATCATCATGAATTAGAGATATATATAAATATATTCTCGTCACGACTCATGAGACATCTAGTCTAGCAGTTATAAGTTAGTTTGAAAATTATGTTCTCGTCTGATTATTTAGCAGTTAAATTAAGTTTAGTAATAGCCGACTGAATTTAAGCTGGAAATATAATTTATCCTGCTTTCCACTGAGACACGTCACTAGAAATTAATACAGACTTATAAATTATTCGCTCTGCACCAGATCTACCTAGAGAAATAAATAGCGATTTAGCACTTATAAACACTTCACAAAATACTAGATATACTAGATAATAATATATGATACCTCAAACACAGAATTCCTAAGAACTAAACCACTTCGATCAAACTAAAGGACATCTCTTTTAACAGAGATTTTTAGAAATCGAACGAGGCTTGTTCTAGTCTTGACTGCGAAGTTACTGAGTGATAATGAAATCTAGCTCATTCTAGCATATATGAAAACCCAGACAAAGAGATGAACGTTTATTTCGCAAAAACGAAATAATTTCCCCTTTATCATAACAACTACGTAACTAGAAGAGGCTGTCGTAAACTGCCACTTTCTGCGTGTCAGTTGCGAAATCTCAGACAACCTGTCTCCAATGCAGGGCAGTTTTCACACTACAGCTGACCATGGCCCACAGTGAGCGCCGTGTCAGTTTGAGATTTTTCAGACAAATGTCTGAATACTGACCGGTGCAGATGTAAAGTATCACACCTCACCGGGACTTATGCCGAGAAGAAGCTCGCGCGCTCGGTGAGAATGTAGACTATTGTCTACGTCCTATGTTCAGCGAGCCGACTTATCACGCCTTCTGACGCCCTGCAGCCCTGACATCTACGTAATATCGTCCTAGCGCGATTCTCAGTGTTGAGAAAGAAACAGGTAAAGTTTAAAAATACTGAAGAAAATATTTTTCGCAACCGAGTGATGCGAAAAATACAGGAAAAACAAGTATGGAAAGAATATAACTGAAAGGATTAGGGTGAGAGAATAGGAAGAAGATGTAGGTAATTTAATGACATAAAGACCTACGTGACACATAATAAAATGGAATGTGTGTACATAGGTATTTTATAAGACTGGTTAATATTAATTATATTTATAATGTCTCTGGGGGAACTATTACTGGATGTGCTGTTGGGGTGGTGTCATCACACCCACTCTGTGACTAGAACTAGCTATGTCCATTGTCTTATAGACTTTAGAAAATGTTCTATTTCCCAAAATTCAGTATATTGTGATGGGGAAATATTTATAAATAGTTAAGAGTTCTGGTGAATCCTCAGCAGGCCACTAATACACTCATCTTGTCAGTGAAGATCTGATGCTGGATTCCGGTGGCCCACTCCTCTCGGTAGCTAGAATACAATGCTAGACTGCACCGACACCACTGTAGGCGGCACACACATCTGCTTGTGTAATCTTGATTACTTATGTGGCACTACCCTAGTGCCACAACAGAAACTCACAATTCTGAAACAAAATTTGTGCTATGTGTCAGTACTCTATTTACTGCACCACTCTTACACACAGCACAACACATCAACATTACACAGAATGGGTCAGATCTCTCTGACCACACAGCACATCTTACCCAGTTGTTTTCATATAGTATCAGTTCCCCAAGACTGCATTGCATCTGAGATATGTTCAATAGTTTCCTTTTATTCAATAAGATAGGTGATATGTTCCCACTGATCTCAACAATAGATCCGCCTTCCATAGTCTTAGTTAGGCGTCCATATATTTTGTTTGTCTCTAGACCCTGAACTTGGGCTGGGGACCTAGAGCGAGCACTTACTTTTATATGATATGGCAGTATCAATCAGTCGAAATATTAAAATATACAAAATAAATGCTTTCATTCTTACCAGAATTCAGAATTGAGAACACAGTTAATTGCTAGCAAAACTCAGCTGAGCTGCTGGCTATATGATGGCGTCCCACTAAATGTATGTAATATCTTCTGGGACAAACACCACAGGCAATAACCGACTGTGTCCCTGGACAGAATTGTATCAAATGGCAAAATTGCGCTTCTCTGTCCCGCTAATATGATTACATTTGCCCAATCACAGACTTCCCCCCTAATTTTTCAAATCTACAACCAAAAGTCAAATTTCAGTCAGATCTCAGTCAAGTATGTATTATTGTCTGTTGGTCCGTCTGTCTCTACTTGTTTTTTCATAAAAAACACGCTTGGTTCTTGGACCAACTTCATGCAATACCCTACACAAATCTGCCTCCTAAGTTATTTTTAGCCACAATTCTCCACCTTCCCCCTCTCTTTCATTACAGCTTGATTTTTGCATTTGCGTGTCTCAAGGACGAAAATTTGAAACTTTAGTGAAAGTATGGACAGTACAGTCGCTAGTCTGATATGAACAATACAGTCTTTTGTCAATATCTTCCTTGTTATCTATCTGTCTGTATAATTTAAAGTATATTAGTTCTCTGCTTAAGATGGGCTATCAAACTAGCTAGGTTTTATATTCATAACTCTATTATTAAGAAAAAACAAATTTTTCTCAAGTTTAGTTTTTTGAAATTTGTTCGCGAACCTTCTCTACGGCGTTTGCCGCTGAATTCAAATAAAACAACCAAGTATCGTAAAAACGTCCAAGAAATGACTGTTGCGAATAAAAGCTAAGGTCTTTTTTTGTCCATTTCCTTACATTGTGTCAACTAGTGACGTGAATTTTTTTTCTTTTACTACCAATTGCGTCTTTTAGCCTTTCTAGATTCAAACAAGTGTTCAGTCATATTTTTCCTTTTTTGATCTCCGTTTCCCTCCCGTCTACAAAGGGTAAACCGTTTCGTCTGCACGTCTAACTAGTTAGTTTGAATGGCGGTAGGAAATGCGGGCATGGGCGAGCCTGTCTCCTAGTATCTTACGCCTTATTTTTATCCCTACATTTTATCTTTATATTTGGAGATATTTTAACGTTGTATCACGGAAAATTCATCACACATCTCCCCACCTGAGAACTTGCACTACGGCAAGTTCCAAAACCAGTGATATACATAGATAAAATTACTCCTCGCGCCTGCCACTACTCTAATTTTGATCACAGGGGTGCCGACTGAGGAAATCTGCACCGACATTCAATGACCCTGGGATGTATTCGATACTAAACTGATAAGGCTGCAATAATAAAGACCATCTCAACAATCTAGCATTTTCATGCTTAGCCTGAGATAAGAACACCAGGGGCTGATGATCCGTCTGGAACACAAAAGTCCTACCATACAGATAGATTTGAAACGTTTTTATTGCCCAGATTAACGCTAAACATTCTTTTTCGCTTGTGGAATATCCTTGCTCCGCTTTATTCAATTTGCGGCTTGCATAAGCGACTGGGTTCAGTTCCCCATCAGGTGAAGATGACCGTTGCAACAGAGCCGCTCCGAGGCCTACATTACTTGCATCTGTTCTCACCACGAAGTCCTGTGTTAAATCAGGCAATTTGAGAATAGGCTTGCTAGTGAGTTTTTCCTTTAACTCTTGAAAAGCCAATTCACATTGCGCAGTCCAAACAATTCTATCTGGATGTCCCTTGCGAGTCAGATCAGTCAGAGGAGCACAAATAGAGTTAAAATTTTTGATATATTTTTGGTAAAATCCACATAACGACACGAATGATCGCACGTCCTTTTTTGTTTGTGGTCTAGGTGCTCTCTGCAGTTTTTCCAAGTTCTTGGGGTCGGGGGTCATGTTACCCTGATATACAGTGTGTCCCAAGAATTCCAACTCTTTGCATCCAATACAACATTTTGTTGGTCTAGCAGTTAAATTCGCCTCCCTAAGCCTATCAAATAACATTTTTAGAGAGTTAATGTGTTCTTCAAATGTCTCTGTGGCGACGAGAATATCATCCATGAAATTAGTGATACATGGGTTATTCAGGGGATCCAACAATTTGCGCATCATCCTTGAAAATACACTCGGAGCATTTTTCAATCCGAATGGTAGCATGTTGAATTCATAATGTCCTTCCGAGGTGCTAAAAGCTAAATAAGGTCTCACTTCAGGCTTCACTGGAATCTGGTAATAGCCTTTACTAAGATCCACCTTTGAAAAGTATTTTGCCTTGTTTAATCTGGCAAATAACTGTTTTGTGTCTGGTAATGGATCCACTTGTCCTTCTGTGACAGCATTCAGTTTCCTGTAATCTATGCACAGTCTATGTTCCCCAGACGGTTTTCTCAACAAAACTACACTGGAGCTAAAAGAAGATTCACTGTGTGAAAAAATCCCCTCCAACAAATAATCTATTTCTTCTTTCAATGCCTTCTCCTTCGCGAACGGAATAGAATAGGCTCTCATACAGATTGGGTTTGAGTCTACCAGTTTCATGTCATACTGTAGCAAATTTGTATGTCCTGGTTTATCTGTTAATACATCTGTATGTTCCTCCAGAACCTGTTGAACTCTCTCCCTCTGATTTTTAGTCAGTTGCTTACTGACTTTTACCTGTGCGGCTGTTTCACAAGGATGTAATGGGTATTCATGTGAGGTGAGTGGTTCCTTTTGCATTTGAGTTGCGATAGCCAAGGTCAGTAAGGGGGTGCTTTCCTGGAGTGGTCTGTCCAGATACTTCTTTAACAGGTTTACATGATAAACTTTCTCCTTCCCCTTTTTGTCAATTTTAGAGTTTGTTCTAGACACCTTCTCTAGAACCGTATATGGACCTTGCCATCCAATTTGTAATTTATTCTGGCTGCCGGGTAGTAGAAGAAGCACCTTCTCTCCCACAGCTAGTTCTCTGTCCTTTGCCTTCCTATTAAAATATGCTGCATGTTTCTTCCTGGCTTGTCTCAAATTATCATTTGCCAGTTTCCATCCAGCTTTCAGACGAGTGGTCAGTTCGTTCACATATTGATACGATGAGGTAACAGTCTCTTCTGCCTTCTCATCTGTCCAGGTCCTTAATAAGGCTTTAAATGGACCTTTTATTGGCCTCTCAAATAGCAGAGTTGCGGGAGCCATCCCGGTTGAACTATGTGGTACCTCCCGATACGCAAACAACGCGGCGGGCAGGAATTGATCCCACAGATCCGGTTTTTCGTGTGCCAGCTTCCTCAGGATAGAAATGAGAGTCCCATTGAACCTCTCTACCTGGCCGTTCCCTTGTGGATGGTACGGACTACAATGAAAGTGTCTGGATTGAAATAGCTTAAAAACTTCTTCCGTTAGTTTCCCCTTGAACTGTGAGCCATTATCAGTCAAGATTTGATGCGGGAATCCTAATCTTGTGAATATTGTAAGTAGTGCCTCTGCTACATGTTTTGAATCAATTGATGGCAGGGCTACCGCCTCTCCCCACATAGAACAAGTGTCCACCAGAGTAAGGATGTAACTGTTCCTCCTCTTGGTCCGAGTGAGAGGCCCACAATATCCACTGCAACCCTCTCAAAAGGTGTTCCCACTATGGGCATTTCCCCTAGAGTTGCAGGAGCAGTCCAATGCTTTGGAGCTACCCTTTGACATTCTGGACAGGATTTGACATATCTTTTTATATCCTCCGTTATCCCTGGCCAGAAGTAATGACAAGCTATACGCTGTCCTGTGGCGCTGATCCCCATGTGACCACTGAAGGGAATCGCATGCCCGAGTTCCATCACTTTATCCCTATATGAAGTGGGAAGAACCAGCTGCTTGTGACCATTTGTTCCAGTTCCGGCCTTCCTATATAATAGGTTGTTCTTCATAAAGTACTCTCCCTTGCTTGGAGGTGTGTGGCATTTGGGCAATTTTTTAAAACATGGCTTGAGTGTCCTATCCTCAGCCTGCGCCTTCCTCATCTCCTCTGGATGAGCATTTATAGGTTCACCTTCTTCCTCCTTTTTCTGTGACCTGGTCTGCACTGTCGCCATGATCACAGGTCTCTCGGGATTCCCCAAGAAGACGTACCTACACCCCAATATCAGAGGGTAGATTGGTTCATCTATCACTGCTGCTCTGATTTCTCCTTCCACATAGCGAGTTTTCACCGTTATCCTTGCGATGGGAAGTGTCATGAGTGGTATGTCCTTAGTCGCCCCTTGCATTTCCACTGTTTCTGTGGTATACTGACTTGGGTCCACTAGGCTAGACTTCACAACTGAATCATAATCCAAACCTGTATCATAAAGGCACCTTATGGTGACCCCATTACAAATAACATCCTCACAAACTGGGGGGTGATAAGGTTCCTGCTGTCCATTAGGATTAACCTTTAATCTTTGAGTCCCCGACTTCATTGCAGCAATGTTTGAAGGTTTCCTTCTACAAAATTCGGTGTTATGGTTGTCTTTCTTACACCATTTACACCATCTTTTTCCTTGGTTAAACGGTTTTCTTTCATTATATTTTTGGTCATTGAACTGTGAGTTTCTGTCACGATAGTCATTTCTTGGCCTATCAAAGTTTGTCCTGCCTTTATTACCCTGTTCTCTGTTATCAAATTTATTAAATTGCTGTGGAGCTTTAAAATTTTCTATGTGCTTCTTTTTAGTGCCACTTACCTCTGCCTGGGCTGCCTGATACCTCTCAGCGACATTTAAAACCTCCCCCAACCTCTCTGCACCTTGTTCCATGAGAAATTTTCTCAAGTCTGGAGCCATGGACTCTCTTAATTGCTCTATCCTGATCATCTCTTTAACATCTTGGGTCTTCCCCAGAGTAGTCCATTTCTCCAAATAGGTTTCCAGTCTGGCAGAGAATTGGTGGTATGTCTCCCCAGACAACAGTTTGGCATTTCTAAATTTCTTACGGTAAAATTCACCATGTTTTTCATATCTTAATAACAAAGCCTGCTTTAGCATGTCATAATTGTCTTGGTCTTCTCTATTCATTTTAGCAAAGACTTCATAAGAAGTACCTCTCAGTCCCTGTGATAACTTTAGACTCCACCTCTCTCTCTCTAACCCATATGTAGTAGCTAATAATTCAAATCTACTGAGGTACCCCTCGATGTCATCGTCTTTCTCAACAAAATGGTCTAAATGAAACCCCATAGCTGAGGTTGAGGCTACCTGACTAGCTGCAGCATCTGAGGCAAAAGGGCTGGCACCAATTTCAGGAGCATGGCCTTGTAATTCCAGCTCCCTTAGTCGTAATTCGTGCTCCCTTTGCAACCTTCTATCTTCTGCCTCCCTTTCGGCCTTTTTTTCTTCTGCCTCCCTTTCCTGTCGTTTTTCTTCTGCCTCAATCTGCAGCCTCTTAAGTTCTTTGTCAGCCTCAATTTGTAACCTCTTCTCTTCAGCTAACCTCCTATCTTCCCTTTCAATATACTTGTCACATTCAGAAGTTACATACTGAATTAAAACCTGACCCTCCATGTTCATCTCCCTCGCCGTTAGCACAGCAGCCGATCTAAATTTTGCTAGGTCAGCCATCATACAAAATAACAATGACCCAGGTAAATCTAACTAATTAATGACTAAGGTAATTCTAATTATCTAATGACAGGTAATTCTAATTAATTAATGACCAAGGTAATTCTAATTATTTAATTAATTAACTAACTACCACTGGCTGTGAAGATTCACCAACTTTTATTTTCCCCTTTTATTTTAAGGGACACTTTTTAAATTTTTACAATCTGTCCCCACTGGTTTAATTCTCCCACCAGGAGATTCCAATATCTTTAATAAACTTAATATCCCTGACGAGCCCCCAATATTGTAGTGGATTTTGATGGTATTGTATGTTTGTTGTGTTACCTAGTGTAATGTATGAGGTCAGCTGTGCAGGCTCCTGAGATAAATGTTTATGTGAATTACAGAAGGCCCTTCTTACTACCACTACGACCTCAAACATATCTCTTTTACTATTATGAATGTAGCTACGTTAAAAGTCTAGGGTACTGAAATGTAATGTGTTGTAGTAGAATATACAAACACACACAGATAATTAATAAGTCTAATAATATTAATAAAATTCTATAACACACTGAACTAACTCAGACTGTTTTAGTTTCAATATTAAAATTTTTTTCTAAATTTATTTGTTCTGAACCAAGGTTTTATTTTGGTCAGAACATATGAAATGTTATGGAGTTATAAATGGAATGCATAAATATATGGCATAATAAAATGGAATGTGTGTACATAGGTATTTTATAAGACTGGTTAATATTAATTATATTTATAATGTCTCTGGGAGAACTATTACTGGATGTGCTGTTGGGGTGGTGTCATCACACCCACTCTGTGACTAGAACTAGCTTTGTCCATTGTCTTATAGACTTTAGAAAATGTTCTATTTCCCAAAATTCAGTATATTGTGATGGGGAAATATTTATAAATAGTTAAGAGTTCTGGTGAATCCTCAGCAGGCCACTAATACACTCATCTTGTCAGTGAAGATCTGATGCTGGATTCCGGTGGCCCACTCCTCTCGGTAGCTAGAATACAATGCTAGACTGCACCGACACCACTGTAGGCGGCACACACATCTGCTTGTGTAATCTTGATTACTTATGTGGCACTACCCTAGTGCCACAACAGAAACTCACAATTCTGAAACAAAATTTGTGCTATGTGTCAGTACTCTATTTACTGCACCACTCTTACACACAGCACAACACATCAACATTACACAGAATGGGTCAGATCTCTCTGACCACACAGCACATCTTACCCAGTTGTTTTCATATAGTATCAGTTCCCCAAGACTGCATTGCATCTGAGATATGTTCAATAGTTTCCTTTTATTCAATAAGATAGGTGATATGTTCCCACTGATCTCAACAATAGATCCGCCTTCCATAGTCTTAGTTAGGCGTCCATATATTTTGTTTGTCTCTAGACCCTGAACTTGGGCTGGGGACCTAGAGCGAGCACTTGTCGTAATCATTTTATATGATATGGCAGTATCAATCACTCGAAATATTAAAATATACAAAATAAATGCTTTCATTCTTACCAGAATTCAGAATTGAGAACACAGTTAATTGCTAGCAAAACTCAGCTGAGCTGCTGGCTATATGATGGCGTCCCACTAAATGTATGTAATATCTTCTGGGACAAACACCACAGGCAATAACCGACTGTGTTCCTGGACAGAATTGTATCAAATGGCAAAAATGCGCTTCTCTGTCCCGCTAATATGATTACATTTGCCCAATCACAGACTTCCCCCCTAACTTTTCAAATCTACAACCAAAAGTCAAATTTCAGTCAGATCTCAGTCAAGTATGTATTATTGTCTGTTGGTCCGTCTGTCTCTACTTGTTTTTTCATAAAAAAACACGCTTGGTTCTTGGACCAACTTCATGCAATACCCTACACAAATCTGCCTCCTAAGTTATTTTTAACCACAATTCTCCACCTTCCCCCTCTCTTTCATTACAGCTTGATTTTTGCATTTGCGTGTCTCAAGGACGAAAATTTGAAACTTTAGTGAAAGTATGGACAGTACAGTCGCTAGTCTGATATGAACAATACAGTCTTTTGTCAATATCTTCCTTGTTATCTATCCGTCTGTATAATTTAAAGTATATTAGTTCTCTGCTTAAGATGGGCTATCAAACTAGCTAGGTTTTATATTCATAACTCTATTATTAAGAAAAAACATATTTTTTCTCAAGTTTAGTTTTTTTTTTATTTGTTCGCGAACCTTCTCTACGGCGTTTGCCGCTGAATTCAAATAAAACAACCAAGTATCGTAAAAACGTCCAAGAAATGACTGTTGCGAATAAGAGCTAAGGTCTTTTTTTGTCCATTTCCTTACATTGTGTCAACTAGTGACGTGAATTTTTTTTCTTTTACTACCAATTGCGTCTTTTAGCCTTTCTAGATTCAAACACGTGTTCAGTCATATTTTTCCTTTTTTGATCTCCGTTTCCCTCCCGTCTACAAAGGGTAAACCGTTTCGTCTGCATTCTAACTACACGTGGGCGAGCATGTCAGTCATATTTTTTATCCCTACATTTTATGATCTCCGAGTTTCATCCTAGACTCCTCTCACTGTGATCCATCTTTACTTTGTCCTGGACTCTCCATTGACTTTCTGACTTATTATCTCTACTGACAGATCCATCTCTTGATTGACTACTTGGTATGTCTACTGACTAATTCATCACTTCACTGACTACTTGGTATCTCCACTCACTGATTCAGTTACTTGGTATCTCCATTGGGTGATTTATCTAACCTTTCCTCTCAGCCGACTGATTCATCTGCTGACTGACTACTAGTCTCTCCACTGACTGATCCATCTATTAACTGACAAGCTGGTCTCTCCACTTAGCGATTCATCTTACTTAGTCTCTCTATTGAATGCTTCATCTCTTGACTGACTGCTACTCTCTCCACCGACTGATGTTTCTCTTGATTGACTTCCAATTCCTTCACTGACTGATCTGTCTTACTTATTCTCTCCACTGACTGCACTAAATGTTGACTGACCACCTGGTCTCTCTCTTGACTCATTCATCTCTTGACTGACTACTAAGCACTCCATTTCGTCCATTTCACTTATTCTCTCTACTGACTGATCCATCTCTTGACTGACTACTTGCTCTCTGCACTTATTGCTTCATCTATTGACTGACAGCCTGGTCTCTCCACTGACTGATTTATCTCTGGACTGACTACTCTGTCTGATAACTGACTGATCTTCTGAGTGACTGCTCGATCTTGCCACCTACTTCTCTATCTCTCGATTGGTTTAATTATCTCTTATTTACGTTTTCCCATGTTCGTTTCGTGGGTGAGTGGTGAATAAATACGCTTTACCATTTATGTCACTCACTCACTCACGCACGCACCCAATTACATATAACAAATCTTCCACTTCAGAAACATCTGGCAAAACCACCTCAGCGGTGGGCCGTTATTAGCTGGGAGCAAGAGCGTTATGACATAAGATAAACAGCTTGCAAATAAATAAATAAATACATAATATTGTTTGGTCACACAAAAGGACCTCGTTTGTAAGCGGAGTGTGACGTGCCAGTCGCTATCTGCTTTGACAGTGTTTGAAAATTAGCCACAATAACACGCAACTCATACCACATGACCGCAGGTCGCACTATCTTCTCACAATGTACACAAGAGCTCTTGAAACCTGATAAAAGGCATGGGAAATTGGCAACCCTTTTACCTTGTGCCAGATAGAAGAGTTTGTTTGTGCGCATGTGTGTCAATTAAGTGAATTTTTGGAGTAAATGTTTTTGACAAGCGATGCCATAAATGGAGAAATGGCTGTGAGAGCAGTGAGTAATATAAACAATTCTAGAATCTCTTCATCTTTAAAATGTTTTTAAGTTCTAGTATAACATGTAATCAAGAAGAGAATAGGAAGAGCCAAATCAATATTCAAGAACATGAGACAAATACTAATGTCTAAATAATTAACTCACACATTAAAATTGCGAATCATCAAATGTAATATATACTCTTCAGTGAAACACGAAAGTCACTGGACATTAATTCAGCATCCTGCGAGGACGAAGTTGCCGATCGCACCAAGCGACGATGCTCCTCCTCACGGTGCCACCTCAGATTGGGCGAAAAGAAGTTCTTACAACAAGCAGAAGAGAAAGGAGGACGCCGAAAGAAACATCGGGATAAATACAAAATAATGCTGCTGCGGGCTATTACTTCAAGGGCGCATCATTCCCGTAGCCAGTTATTACTGTATAGTGTAGAAACGTGGGCAATAAACAAGCAATTGGAAGAAAGAATTGAGGCCCTTGAGATGTGGATATATAGGAGAATGGAAAGAGAAGAAAACAAATAAAGAGGTCCTAGAAAACTTAGAAATGAAAAGAGAATTAACGAAGGAGATTAAAATTAGACAGCCGAAATTTTTTGGCCATGTAAAAAGACATAACACCTTAGTGAAGACCATAATAGAAGGATGAGTAGATGGCAAACGTGCAAGAGGAAGACAATGGATGGGTGTGAAAAAAACATCGAAAAAAAGGTGATTCGTCTTACGAAGACAAAAGACAAACAAAATAGCCAACGTTACGGCCACACGGCCTTCGTCATGGAAAGGAAAGAAAGTGAAGGCTAGATAGGACACATAAGAACCTAAATAAATATAAAATTAAACCTAGGTACTTCCCTGAAGGAATCGAAGTCCTAACACTTTTGCTGCCCGCGAACGGACGAGCGTGCCCGGAAAAGGAAATGACTGAGGAAGACAGCGCTATAAGTGGGAAGATAACACCAAGAGATCGTCAGGACAGAGCCTATCAGAGTGCATCATCAAGACAAGAGACACAAGACGTTGGAACTCATTGCAGCCGAACTTCATGGTAGAGATAGCAGCTGATGAGGATGATGCTGAGAACATTTTAGTAGGATGAAAATTTGCGTCATTTAACAACGTGTCACGTAAACATCATGGCATCCACATATTGAAAGAACACCCTTACAAGAAGTTCTGACAAGCCTTGCCTAGTCTAAATCTGACAATTGTTTCCTGTATAACACTTTCAGACCTGATGCGGATTCACGTCTGCTGTGGGAAATGTTGAATGTCCGATTACAGTTTATGACACGAGAAAAAAATTTATCAAGTTTTAAGAAAGCGTGTATTTATTTCACATTCTTTATCTCAACTCAACTTTCACACATCTGCTCAGTGTTAAAGGCTGCGTTTCTCACCACTGCGCAAGTACAGAATGAGGTCACGTGGTGTAAAAGCGGTGCATTTCGGGAATTAAGTTTGAAACATTATACACGGTGATTGAAAAAGACACTATCTATATCTTCACTCCTGTTTAAATAATTTATTTTAAAAAATAACAAACGTCAAAATAAAGACAGTTAACTTCCATTGTGTTATTAATATGCTGTATCACATAAATATTTAAGGGGAGAAGCGGCAGTGCATTTTAAGTCAAAATATGACAAAAACATTTTAATTAGTCTAATTTCGGATAATGTATAATTTACTTAATCTAAATACGTTAAATTCATTTGTTAGAACACATTCTTAGGTGTATTTTGACTATTTTTTTTTAGAAATTGCTCTTTTGTCTATGAAGAAAATCATGAATTTCCCAGATCCTCTTTCTATGTCACTAATTTTCTTATAACTCGCTAGTCAGGGACCAGATCTTCTTTCTATGTCACTAATTTTCTTATAACTCGCTAGTCAGTGACCAGATCTTCTTTCTATGTCACTAATTTTCTTATAACTCGCTAGTCAGGAACCAGATCTTCTTTCTATGTCACTAATTTTCTTATAACTCGCTAGTCAGTGAGCAGATCTTCTTTCTATGTCACTAATTTTCTTATAACTCGCTAGTCAGGAACCAGATCTTCTTTCTATGTCACTAATTTTCTTATAACTCGCTAGTCAGGGACCAGATCTTCTTTCTATGTCACTAATTTTCTTATAACTCGCTAGTCAGGGACCAGATCTTCTTTCTATGTCACTAATTTTTTTATAACTCGCTAGTCAGGGACCAGATCTTCTTTCTATGTCACTAATTTTCTTATAAGTCACTAGTCAGGGACCAGATCTTCTTTCTATGTCACTAATTTTCTTATAACTCGCTAGTCAGTGACCAGATCTTCTTTCTATGTCACTAATTTTCTTATAACTCGCTAGTCAGGGACCAGATCTTCTTTCTATGTCACTAATTTTCTTATAACTCGCTAGTCAGTGACCAGATCTTCTTTCTATGTCACTAATTTTCTTATAACTCGCTAGTCAGGGACCAGATCTTCTTTCTATGTCACTAATTTTCTTATAACTCGCTAGTCAGTGACCAGATCTTCTTTCTATGTCACTAATTTTCTTATAACTCGCTAGTCAGGGACCAGATCTTCTTTCTATGTCACTAATTTTCTTATAACTCGCCAGTCAGGGACCAGATCTTCTTTCTATGTCACTAATTTTCTTATAACGCGCTAGTCAGTGACCGCGAGATTTGGCACAGATACTTTTCATTGCACAATAACTCTTTTTTTGAAATCCGATTGTCGATATCAAAATTTAGATTTATTGCCAATAATGTAGTAAAAGCATGACAAATGTGTTATTATTTGTATAAACTAACTTTAGAGCTCTATATCACAGGATCTACTAAAGTTATAAACAAATCTAATCTGGCACAATTTTTTTAATACAACGATAAGCTTCTATTTCATCTTTGGTCTTCCTAACTCAACAAATAAAAAAGGTTCAGTGAGTTGCAATATAGGATTGAAATCCAATATGGCCGCTATTTCCATGGCAACCAATAGCATTATAATATCATTTGCGTTTGTATGCATGGCTATTGCTGCTGTAAATTAGCCATGTGCATTTGCATCGAAATCCTGCAATTACAGGTCCGTATCCTTGAATCCGAACACCTGAAAACCGAAATATTCTGAAAATCAAGTCTTTTTTGGTCGACTTTTGGGCGGTTTTCGAACTCATCTTGGCCGTATTTCAAACATTTTGGGCGACTTTCAAACATATTTTTGGCGACTTTTTGGGTGACATAAAGAAACCGAAAAATTCAATTTACGAAATGTGGTTGTCTCCGAACATTTCGGATTCAAGGATTGTGACGAGTTATAATTCAGTCGTTACTCTTTGTTGTGACCATCTTTGCTCCCTGTGTACTCTGCAATCCTTTTTCTTTCATCCGTTCATTCTTGATTCTACACCTTCATCTTTCGATGTTATTTTCTCCAGTCCCACAAGGTTGACCTGGCCGTTTGACTTATTTGTCTTTCTTTATGACTGTCGGTGTTTAGGTAGTAAGATACAGCAGCCACGTTGATTTGTTTAATTAGACGTCAAAACCAGATGGATTAAAGTCTACATTTATCGACATCCGTATTGTTAAGCAAGACGAAGAGGGAATTGCAGTGCTAAAATTTTACAATGTTCTGGGTTATAATGGCAATTATTTTTTCCACACACATTGCTTCCCATAAAGCTCCGTTGTTAAAAGAGCCAATCAGAAGTAGTTTAGTTTAGCATTTCAATACCACCAACCTTTAGCAAGGTGTCTAATTTTGGTAGGGGTTTCCCCCACCCTTATATGAACATCACTGCATGACAATATAAGCCTCTTACGTGTTATTTTAAAAATAATTAAATCACCGTCCTGCCCTAGATTATTACTGATAATCTCTTCTACGATGTTACCTCCTCATCATTGTTTATTACAACACAGTCATCAGAAGTGTTACACCATTCCTCGTGCTCCAATATCAAGATTGTTATCCTACATCTCTATTTACCAACCATTTTGGCCGGAAATATGTCTAAACATCGTACAAGTCATTTTTGCAAAATTAACATCTTCTTCTTTGATCCTTAGCCGCCTACCGTCTAAGCAGTCAGTGGCCATTACGCCTGGTGGCGTCTTGTAGGGCAACAACAAATTGATTCCACTTTGCTCGGTCGGCGGCCATCCTTCGTACAGTGCCCCAACTCTGGTTCATTCTTTGCATCTCAGCCTCCACAGTCCTCCGCCAAGTTGTTTTTGGTCGGCTTCTCTTTCGTTTTCCTTCAGGGGTCCATAGCATAGCTGTTCTTGTGATGGCATCGGAGTCTCTTCTGAGGACATGGCCAACCCAGCTCCAGCGTCTGCCAGCTATGATGGTGTGCATGTCCTCTTGCTTGCTCCGAGTAAGCAAATCTTGGTTGGTGATGGTATTCGGCCAAAAGATTCGGAGAATTTTTCTTAGGCATGTTGTGTGAAAAGAGGACAATTTCGACATTTCCTTCTCTGTAACTCTCCAGCTCTCCGCGCCATATTTAGAACATAGCAATTACCTTCATTGTTGCCATCATGAAACAGTTCGTTGACAGGCATAGATGATCATGTTTCTTCACAACTTCCAACTCGTGTTATTCCTACAGGTCTTTTGTATGCCACTTCCTGGTGCCACACTTCATCACCCGTCAAGAAGCATTGACCTTCAACAAATGTATGCCAAATTTTCCCGCCCCGTGTCATCAGCTTAAGGTCTTTCCATGTCGTCTTCATCCCCTACACGACTCCAGTTCTCTTCTCCCTCTGTTGTTGTTGTCTCCCTTTACCCCTCTTAACAATGTAATGTTTTGTAATACTATTAACACAAAAAACTGCCTTGAATTGCTATCAAAATTGCTTGTATCTCCACTTTCTATCCCTTATCCTCAATATTACCTGTTTCCTGGCTCTGTTATACATGTTCTTTCCATTGGACATGCCCACTTCAGATTGACTGCCCCCTTCATTATCAATGCAATTTTCCCATTGCACATTGACCTCTTTATTAAACCTTAGCTTGTCATAGGATTCTTAATATTTTTCGAGCAAATCCACATCTGTGTGGCTTTCCACTATATTGTTGTTTCATTTCATTGAAGGCAATGCCAATGAAACGCATTAATTTTTTTAAATGTCAGCTAGCTTTTCATTAACTTGGCGTGATTTCTGTTCTTTTATTTATCTTGAACATTTGCTTCAAAATTGCAATTTAGTAACGCACCTTTATTATTAGATTGTGCACAAATCAGGGCGCATTTGAACCGTGATTAAAAGTACAAGGTAATATTATGAAAGAGAACACTAAAAAATTCAAACGAGGTGATGCGATACGATTCCTTGGAAAGATTTCAGTGAATTCAAGCGTTAAGAAGGAACTGTTTTTATATCCCTCTCTTTAATGATTTTGTTGGATCTTTGTTTTTTAATATTTTAATTTTGCTTTTCATAACTAAGCGTGATTTCTGCTTGTCTAAAATGGATGGCATTACGCGGTCGTCTGCGATGTCATTCTTCAGCCTACAGTGCGAAAGCAACTCTCTTTAAGAGATCATTTTTAATAGTGATATACATTTTTTAAATAAATTTTTTTAAGCGCATGAAATAAGCCGAACATTTCTTCTTCATGTGTTAATTTCTTTTTCTTCTTTGTACATTCTCAAACGTCCACTTGAATGTTCTCAAAGAAAGCAGTAGTCAGTTTTAGGCTATTTGAATCCCCGTAAAGCTTTTCCACGAAAGGAGCTGGCGTCGGCCTTATGAGCTTTCTCTGTACCGCATATAAGGGGCAACTTTGAAGCAGATGTTAAGCAGTCAACTGCAGAATGCTAAGAGTGTTTTGTGAGCTGTGTCAGTAATTCTAGACCTTTGACCTCTGTGTAGCCAAGCGGAACGCTATGGAGTTATTGACATTTTGCTTACAACGTAATAACGTCATCATGGAGCAGCGTACGTTCTACTGTTTCGTTAGACCTGTGGCCCAGTACATCCGATTTCAACGGGCATTTGTGTCAGCTTGCCTTCCTTAGCCTTTGACTGAACCCAGCCTACCTGCAAGGCAGCAGTGTGGTCTCACTGTCTGACTGGATTCTAAAAAAAACATGTGGAAAATCACTAACGTCAAAAGTTAAGTCGCCATATTGGCAAGGGGGGAATCACTCAGAAAGCACTGATCTGATTGCGGCTGTTAATTAATATCCCTATAGGGTTTGTCCAGAAATGGTACTGAGGACATTCATATGCGCTTTATCTGTTCCTCATATATTGACACCGGACATTCAACAGTCATTTTATCGATGCCACAGTTACACTCATCAGCAGTTCTTATCTTTAACTTGTTGAATAAGTGGTTCTCAACCTGTTATGGCCTGTGAGAAGTCTTCTTCTTCGTATATTTCAGACGTCAACTTGAATACGTTTAAAGAAAGCGATGATCAGTATGAGATTGTTGATATCCCCACAGATGTTTTTCAGGAATGGTACAGGTGATGGCCATATGTACTTTCTATGTTAATCATATCTTGGGTACCTTTGCAGCATTTGTTCAGCAGTCATTTATCTGTGCCATAGTTACACGCATCTGTATTTCCTATATTGAACTTGTTGAATAAATGGTATCACAATCTGTTGTGGTCTGGGCGGAGTCTGAATATTACCTCTTGTTCACTTCTGCTGAGCTATTAATCCGAATATTATATTAAACACATTTTAAAAACTTTAAAACACGGGCTTCTTAATCGTGTTTGTGTCATAGACATTTCATTGTCCGATGAAGGTCACAGACCCTTCTTAGAAAATAAATAAATAAACATTGACGCATAATTAAAAATTATTCATTTTAAATTTTGGGTTATGTACACGGACCGTGTAGCAGAAGCTCTGCTTTGAGATTTCAAAGCAAAATATGCCCACATTAACGGATTCTTTATTAAATCTTAACATACTCGAAATCAAAAAGCTGTTGCCGGAAATGTACGTAGTCATTATTAACTCTCTGTTCCCCGAGAAGTATAGGTCATGAACAAGCATCTTCTAAGCCATGTTCTTCTGTGTCATCCCTTAAAGTTCTTTCCATGTCTTCTTTAACCCCCTGTTGTCGGTCTACAATTCGCTTCTCCGTACGTGTGTGTGTTTTTACTTCTCTTACCGTGGGGGGAGAGAGGGGGAATAAAAAAACATGTTCATATATCCCTTTAAAAATCAATTGTCATGCATAGCTTTACTTTAAATGCTGACTTTTTTGAATGTATTGAACATATTTTCATTACGTCTCAGCTTCGCGTGGAGCGTAGGCCTTCAACAAAATGAAGCCAATCCCTCTCGTGCATATGTCGATTTGTTTATATTGCTGTAATTTTGTTGTCTTATGTTTCTATAGGATGGCGCAGAATGTCCCATAACCAACCCTCCTTGGCACCTACTACGACATGATTGTCATGGTACACTGTCTCTATTCCTTGCATTCATTTCGGGCCCTGGTAACTGTCGTGTGGTAAGTATTAGGGTAACTACGACAGTAGTTTTCGCCAGGAATAGCCTATGAGATATTAGGTAGAAGGTCTCAAGAAATTGGCTCGTTAAAAAAAGAATAAAGACCTATTCGCGATAGGGACAAGAAGAAGGGAATACGAATGCTTTCCACTAGACAGTGTTTTCTAGTTAATTATGGAAAGAGTTCTGTTTCCCCACTACCTTAGCTTCTGCCCTTAGATCCCGCAACAGAAAAAGCCCCCAACCACATCTGAGTGTAGAAATTTACCCATATGTAAATAGTTAACACGGACAGCACGAGTGATACATTAACAAACAAGATAATGATCAATCGATTAGTGGGTTTATTAATAATTACAAATCTCTACACATATAGGGTTAATAGTGGTTAGAACGGGATGATGGTAAAAGACGATTCACACAAAAACACACAGATGAGATATTAATATTGTAGTTAATTAAATAGAAGAATGAGCTTGTGTAAAGCGAAATGATTGAAGATATGATATGATACGTGTTATCAAAATGGTGAGAAATCTACACAGTCCATGTGTCTCTAAATGCTTCTCTCGTGTAGGATGATTCACATGTATGCATAGAATGTCCCAAGTTGTTATAAGGTATGCCGCGTGGGTATCTCTAAGTTGAGGACGTTCGGATGAAAACTTTTATTGTACTGAGAACGTTGACGATATAAAGTCCTTCACTGTTTGACAATATCTCTGTAGCGTTGATCAACAGTTAAAAGTTGTCGTGTGAAACATGTCGGTTGTCTAATCTCCGAAGGGTACTGGCCAGACTGGATATCTTCACGAAATGTTCTTGATAGGTATACTCATTAACTTGAGTATGTAATGATATTCATGAAATATACTTTGGAGAAAGATTCATAGAGTGCGCTTAAGAGTGTGTTGCACTTGATATAAAGATGAGATTCAACTTTTGAGCTCTTTAGCTTGACTTCAGATGGTAAGCTTCCGATTGAGCTGAACTTGATATGAGTAATCAACTGTGAGCTTTAGGTTGACTCCTGTAGTAAGCTTTCGAGTGATTTGAACTTGATTTCCCTATGTATTGAACGGGTGCGCATGTGATATAAGGTGACGAAAAATGCTGCGTCCACCGTCTTAATCGGGGGCGAGATATATTCATTTTCATTTGAGGAATGAAGGATGTCTTATGGCGAATTCTGCTAGCCAAATGTCCGTTTTGATAACTTTTTTCTGGTTAGACGTCAGACACGTAGCTTGTAGACTCAGACTTTTTATGGACTGAAGACAAACAAAAGTCTTCGTAAATTTTCCCACTTTATATCACTGGCTGACTTTCATTTATTCTACTTCTCACTATTGATCTCTATGAGTTCGATTTTAATGATGTTAAATATATTGTGCATGAAAGTGTGTGCACATGGAAGACTGCGATGATGATTTAACACGCTAGATGAAGGTGAAGTATGAACTATTAATTACTTCCTATCAACCTATCATCTTAGGGATCAGCCTATCATCTTAGGGAAAATCGTCTGATTTTATTAATCATTTATGAAAAGAATAAATTGAAAAACTATCTTTCGCACATTTAGCTTTCAGGTTACAATGAATAAAGAATAAGAAAAAAGTATTAATAATCTGTATAAGATCTACTAACCTTCTGTTCCCTTCGCAAAATCCTTTAAGAACACAATACGCTACAGATATGAATGATTTTATCCACACTGAAAATAATTGCAGGCTATGCTTTAGGGATTTCTCTCTACACCACAATGTTGAAAAAACTTGACTCCTCTCTCTAATGAACTGCGCGGTACAAAAATTCCCAAGACGCCCATATGTTCCCAAATCTTGCCTGTGGCGTGAAACTCCACCCATACAACCAATAGCTAAGATTCCATCTGATCTTTCGTACCTAGAATCTCTCTTTGTCCCCTGTCAGTCTAAAAGTGGGTGGGCCACTCGCTACCGACTTTAAATGCCGTGCTGTATGATAAACAGATGCAAAGAAAATCACCCACCTTCTAACTGTAATAAAACCCTCCGTCAACTTCTGTTTGACTGTCGCCCCGCATGTCAGCTTTTGTTCTCTGCCGCTGGCGGCGGCCTTTGCTCCCTCGGTCCATTGTCGCTTGCATGCTAACAAGTCCATCTGTCATGCCGTGCTTATTGTTTTCCATCTGGAAGCAAAGGTTATTGTTCCGCGTCGAGGACCTTTGATATCATACTCCTGGAGTTCATTGTTATCGCGTTCTATTGTATTGTGCGAGGCGGTGACCGTATTGTGTTTAAACAACGGCATAGACTAATCTGTTGTGTCAACCGCGCTCTCCTCATGTAACCAGGCGTGTTTGACAAGGTGGGGAATTGAATCAAAGGAATTTCTTTACCACCGATGAAAGGACAAATGTGGTTCTCTAGATACCAGTAGCGAGCAATAAAGATTACAGTTTGCAGATAAAATAGCAAAACGTGGGATGAAAGAGCGCAAATGTGGGAGAAAATAAAATAAGACAGATGTAGGAAAAGATATGGCGATAAGGCTTTGGCGCTCGTTTATCACAGTAACACATAAGCGATTGTTTATAAATATAAGCCATCAAATTTGTTCATTTATTTTTAATCGGGATTTCGCTTTGATATAATCGACGGACTTCGGACTAAGTGGAAAGAATGTGCCTCGCCAGGGTAAAGGAAAAACCCCAAGGAAATATAGGCGATCATGTCTCCTCACAACATCTTGTCTCAAGTACTATTTATGAATTATGTTGTGAACTTCTTTCCTTGCTAGAATGTCAAACTGTCGAGTACCTTCTCTTTGTCATCATTTATCTCTCCTTTTCTTTAATCTTTCCTATTGTCACGAAATATTCCAGCTTTCTTCTTCTCATAACATCCCCGAATAAAGTGAATAGCTGTCTTCTCACTTAGGAGTCGCGGTAGCGTAGTGGTTAGTGCATTGGCCCTAGCGCAGTGGTCGATGGTTCGATCCCCAGTTGAGGTGGGATCTTCTTAGACCGCAAACGGCTACGGGGTCGACCCAGCCTCGTGGATTGAGTGAAGGGCAACTCTGGGAAGGTTAAGGCGGCCGGCGTGATGATGCTGACTACATCACACCTAGTGTGCCGATGATCAAGAAAATATGGGCCTAACACGAAAATACCAATATGCCTAAATGAGCGTGTAACGGGATCCTTTACCGTTTTTTTTTCTTCTCACGTGAGTAATTAGCTGAGGAAATGCTATCAAGGAACAACTTTGTTTGGCGTAGCTGTTTGATACTCATAAATTTTATGTTATCCATTCAATAAAATTATTGATTTTCACTCAAGCTGCAATCACGGATAAAAAAAAAATATGTATTTACAATGGTTTGAATAACGTATAGTCTTCCATTTATCTATATACCAGTTTTTCCATCTGCTTTGTTGGACATTTAAAAAAAAAATTAGATATGCAGGGGGATCGACAAGTCACGTCCTTCTTATTTTACATTTATATAATCTAATTTGTATCCATAAGATATACATGAAACACGTGAGTTACAGGCTTCTATGGGTGTTAGCATAATGTTAGAATAATAGTGTTCACACGCGGCCAAGTGGCAACTTTGTGAATAAGTTCAGAGAAATAGTAGTGCACGGATACAGCATGATTTATTAAACATTTTCCACTTGAACATTTGAGGATCCATTTATGACACACTGACATTAAATTCATAGGGTCATATATATTATGCCAACAATATAAGTATGTCATTTAAACTCTGAGTTCATCTAACGTTTGGTTCCAGTATCTCATTGGCGCGAGAGGTAAAGATAATAAGATGATGATATCCTGGACAATTAGATGTCTACGATGATACCAGGATATTGCCAGATAAGAGACGGGTCTTAAAAGAAATACCTCATTCTCTGAAAAGAGTAATGGTGTATCGACATCAAAGGTATAGTCAAGCTGTGTAGGTTCCTAGATGAGATGGTTGTAACTGTCTTTTTCTCTTGTTGAGGTGATCACTTGCACAAGACAGTATACATGTTGTTAAGATGTGTAGTACTTGTAATGATGAGCTGAGTGTGGGTGCAAATGAAGGCGCGAATGTGTTTAGGCTCGTGTATGTTGTGAAATGCAACCCATACACTCACATGCAGTAGTCAAGGATGCTTGAACACTGCTGGCACATTTCAAAACATTTATTGACGGTAACACACATAGCATTGTGGTGAAGTGGGATGTTATAAATATTTATAGGGGACTTAGTGTACTGACTGAGATCAGCTGTGAAGGTATCTATATCTAATAAGTGTAGTGTATTATAGATAACCTTACTTGCTGCCACATATATATATATCTCAGTCAGAATTATTCTGGAATAGTGTGATGACTACGTTATGTGTCTAGGGTATGTGTATGATGAAGTGTAAGTCACAACAATAGACAGATAAACAATTTAATTTAATCCACCACACTTGACAACACTGTGACACTCACATACATATAACACTCTAAAGGATAACTTAAAGGAGTCACTGATAACTTTTCAAATAACAATATGTATTCATTGCTGTTATGAATGAATATGTGTGTCCTGATTCAAATACAAAGGAACCAGGAATCACAATCAATTTTAATTACAAGTTATGTACAGAATGTATTAATATGAATATTGTAGTGACATATCTTATTACAAATATCCTATGTGTGTCAGTTGTGTAGTAGTAATATGAGGTAATACTGGTTTTGTTTTGTTCAAGCTCTGTTGGTATTTGTCATCATGACTTCAATAGTTTGTCTTTTGGGACTAGTATTGGAGATGTTCTCAGTTCCTGATATTAAGACAATTAAATTCCCCTCTGAATGTTATTTTTACAAAGTCATTTCAAGATGAAATGAAATAATGTTGAGCTCAGCTGGCCAAATCAGCTTATCTTGCGTGATGGCGGCAGGAAAGGACTCCTCTGCTCGAATTCTCCCCTGGGCTCTGGAGACACCTCACTGATAGCTAAAAAGACCAAGGAGTATGCTGTCCGACTCTGGATTCAGCAAAGCTCTGACCAGGTGCTGCTCAGTACCATCAAGACCACGGTCCCTGAAATCAAGAAGGATGTACCTTCTACTTCATAACTAACTTATACTCTCTTTTTACACTGATCACAACACATCACAAACATTGAGTTCAGAGCGTTAGGCCAACTATCAGCTTCATGTGAAATACTTTATTCCAGTATTAACCTCCTTAATGGTTACCACGCCTCTGCCATTCCAGCATTATTTCTTTCTAGTCAATCATCCAGGTGTCAGTGTACTATTTGGCCATTCCATGCCGTTTTACTTTCCTCCGACACCCTCTGTTCAGGCTGGAGCATTATAGGCTTTATCTCCTGTTTGCCACTGAACTACACATATATATACAGGCATAAATTAACAATTCACATTCAATTTTCATTAAAAGATACTGAATGGTTCAAGCTTACCACAATTCATAGAATAAACACAGATACGTTGATTAGCAATGAATTCTGGCACATTTACTGGCACAAATTCCCATCTGCTTATGTTCCAGGCTTTTATTTAGCAAAAATATGAGCTGGCTTCAACGCACTGTTGCTTTATCAAGCTTATTTAAACAAGTGGTTTCGAACTAACGCTCCTAAGTGATTATATCAGCGAGTCTGGCCAATCGAGCCACGTTTCGACAAGTGTTTGAAAAAATGTTACCTTCCTACGTCTCCCTAACAACCAAGATAGTATTTATAGCCCGACCAATCGTGGTTAGTCTTTCATTTGTTGCGCTCCAATCAATTTGGAGTTTACATGGTAGGCTATTTCTGTAACGTAAGGTTTTTTCAAACACGTTATAAAAAAATTTTATGAGCAGAAATGATTCCATGTTGTCAGGCATCCCCACTATTTTATTTTGGTTATAATTTATTAATTCCTGGACTATTTGCGTAACGTTTTACATATTCTTTGTCAGCAAGCCCTAAGGAACCCAAATATCCAAATTTAAAAGAGCTACGTGGCTGCGTTCAAAATATGCAATTTCTTCTACCTCCTGTTTCGAAGATGTGCTGTCTGGGTACTGTAATGTTTTCAAACGTAAACCCATCTATTGTTATCTTTCCTAATAAGCGTTTTTTATGATTTTTAAAACCTAACTCTGGGAAGGGTAGTGTATTTTATCACTGTTCGTCCGAAAAAGTTAGTGCATGTAGCCTAACACGCGTGATAGTAGTAATTGTGTATCGCGTTACGCTTGTTGGGGGTGGCATTAATAGCGAGACGCGTGTTTAATTTTGCATGCGTTCCTGATTTTATTCGCCCCTCTCTCTTTCTATTTGAGTCCATCTGTTCGTTCGTTTTGGTAACGCAGTATAATTAATGTTAGGATTAATTTAGGTCATTACGCAGTCTGCCTCTCAATGTTTTTCCAAGAAATACAGCACACGTTTCATTGAAGAAAGCGGGTATAATACAGTAAGCTTTTACTATCAACGTGAAAGCGTTACAATTTGCAGACGAAGCAGAAAACAAGGGGGATTTCGAGTACCTTCTTTGTGACAGCACTGTTATTTTACCATTGCTCTTTTCTTTATTAATTTTATTTGTTAGGCTTCATATTTACCTAATAATTTATATATGTGGATTAGAATATTCCACGACACCTCCCCTCTTAAAACAGACATTATATGTCAGTCCTTTATTCTATATACACATAGAGAAATTTATTATTATTTCTGGGGTTTACGGTGATTCTCATCACACGGATGGCGGCTTAAAAAATCCGCTCCCAAATTGGTTTTTCCAGATATATACTCAATGCTAAAATTATATGGAGCCAAAAGTAAAGACCATCGGAGTAACCTAGAGTTCTCATGCCTAGCCTGTGCTAGAAACGATAAAGGTTTGTGGTCTGTTTGCAACTTAAATGCCTTCCCATATAGATAAATATTGAATTTCTTTATCGCCCATATTACTGCAAGACATTCTTTTTCGCTAGTTGAGTAGTTGATTTCAGCTTTATTCAACTTTCTGCTAGCATATGCCACTGGGCTTAATTCCCCATCCAATGCATCTGATTTCTGTAGTAGAGTTGCACCTAACCCAATATTACTTGCATCCGTCCTTACTATGAATTCTTGACTTAAGTCAGGTAATTTCAAAATGGGTTTACTTGTGAGCTTTTCCTTCAATTCTTGGTAAGTCATTTCACATTGTGGTGTCCATGTAATGCGATCTGGATGTCCTTTACGTGTCAATTCAGTTAACGGTGCACATATGGAATTAAAGTTTTTGATATACTTCTGGTAGAAACCACATAATGAGACAAAGGATCTCACGTCCTTCTTGGTTTGTGGTCTCGGGGCTTTCTGTAGTTTCTCTAAATTCTTTGGGTCAGGGGTCATTTTTCCCTGATAAACTGTGTGTCCCAAAAATTCCAATTCTTTACATCCAACGCAACATTTGGTTGGTCGGGCTGTTAAATTTGCCTCCCTAAGTCGATTAAACAGCATGTTCAGAGAGTCAATGTGTTCCTCAAATGTTTCTGTTGCTATAAGGATATCATCCATAAAATTTGTTATACAGGGATTATTCAGAGGATCCAATAATTTTCTCATCATTCTAGAGAAGACACTAGGCGCATTCTTCAATCCAAATGGCAATCTATTGAACTCATAGTGTCCTTCTGAGGTACTAAAAGCTAGGTATGGTCTAACCTCAGGCTTTACTGGAATCTGATAGTATCCTTTACTCAGATCCACTTTTGAGAAATATTTAGCTTTATTTAGTCTGGCAAACAGCTGATTTGTATCCGGCAATGGATCCACCTGTCCTTCTGTAATAGCATTCAGTCTCCTGTAATCTATACAGAGTCTATGTTCTCCAGAGGGCTCCCTTAAGAGTACAACACCGGAACTATACGAAGATTCACTGTGCGAAATAATTCCTTCCTTCAACAGATAGTCTATCTCTTCCTTCAAAGCTTTCTCCTTAGCAAACGGAATCGAATATGGTTTCATACAGACAGGTGTGGGGTCTATCAGTTTCATATCATATTCCAATAGGTTTGTATGCCCTGGTCGGTCTGTTAACACCTCTGCATGATTATTTAGAACCTGTTGCACTCTCTCTTTCTGAGTTTTCGTTAAATGTGTACTGATTTTCACCTGTGCTGCTGTCTCACAGGGGTGTAATGGATATTCAAATGATGAAAGTGGTTCCTTTTTCATCTCCATGGCGATGGACAAGGTCAACAAGTGTGTCTCTTCCTGATGTTCTCTTTCCAAATATTTCTTCAGGAGATTCACATGATAGATTTTTTCTTTCCCCTTCTTATCTATCTTATAATTTGTTCTAGACACCTTCTCTAGAACTGTATATGGACCCTGCCATCCAATTTGTAACTTATTCTGACTCCCGGGCAAAAGAAGCAGTACCTTCTCTCCCACAGCCAAATCTCTGTCTTTCGCCTTCCTGTTATAATAGGCAGCATGTTTCTTCCTGGCTTGTTTCAAATTTTCATTGGCAAGTTTCCAGCCAGTTTTTAAACGAGTGGTCAGCTCATTCACATATTGGTATGAAGATGTAATGTTTTCCTCTGCCTTTTCATCAGTCCACGTTCTTAACAAGCTACATATGGACCTTTAATTGTGTGGACCTATTTGTCCATGCACCGGTATGGTCTCTTCCACTCGAAGCTTTATAGTGATGATTTTTCCTCCCAGAATTATCATTCACAAAACGACCGCTACCAATTTTTCTTTTGGGGCTTTCTCCCCACTTAAAATTCTTGATGAGAGATTTCCTCTCTACATCTTCTTCCTCCAGTTTGTTTAAGTCCGATTGAGGGATTGTCGGCTTATCCTGGGGTAAGACATCTTTTTGCACTCTCCGCATAGTGGCCATTGTAAAACAGTTAAGTGAAGCTTGTCCGTGAAAAGGGGCTTCCCATTCCATTTGGTCCACTTTATCAAATCTATATTTCTTTTTTATTATCAGGCCTAATTTTGCCCCGTGGCGTGTCCAGGTCCTGATCCATGTTCCCACTTGTGGGTGTTCCCTCATGTGCTATGCTACACCTTTCTACAAAATTCTCAATGTCCCATCTTGCTTTGGGCCAATAATAATTGTGAGCCACCTTTTGAATGATGGTACCTATCTTCTCATGGTCCCCATCTGGTTTCACATGTAAGCTCCTTATTAAGTCTGCCCTATATCTTTTAGGAAGTACCAGCTGTCCGTGACCTTTGGATCTAGCTCCAGTCTTCCTATACATCAACTTGTTTTTCATGTAAAAATCTCCCTTGCCTGGAGTTGTATGACAAGTTGACAATTTTCTGAAACAAGGCTTGAGTGTTTTATCCCCAGCCTGTGCCTTCCTCATCTCTTCTGGAGTGGTATCCAACATAATATCCTCCTCCTGTCTTGAGGTCGACCTGACCTGAAGGGTTGCCATATACACAGGTTTCCTTCTGCAACGGTCAGTGTCATGATTGTCCATCTGACAATTTTTACACCACCTTTTTCCTTGGTTGAAAGATTTTCTTTCATCATATTTCCTTTCATCGAATTGTGGGAATTTATTTTTATTTTCATACCGTGGCCTATCAAACTGGTGCTTACCTTTATTTTGATCCCTAGGATCAAATTTATTAAAGTTCTGTGGTGCCCTAAAGTTATCCACTTGTTTCTTTTTATTACCTGTTACCTCTGCTTGAGCTGCTTGATACCTTTCAGCAACATTTAGCAACTCATCCAGCCTCTCTGCACCTTGTTCCATGAGAAACTTTCTCAGGTCTGGAGCCATGGACTCTCTTAATTGCTCTATAAGGACCATTTCCTTAAGATCTTGGGTTTTCCCCAGAGAAGTCCATTTCTCCAAGTATGTCTCTATTCGTGCAGAGAACTGGTGATAGGTTTCACCTGACAGTAGTTTAGCATTCCTAAATTTTTTCCTATAAAATTCAGCATTCTTTTCATATCTTAACAAAAGAGCCTGCTTTAGCATGTCATAATTTTCCTGATCACCTCTGCTCATTTTTGCAAAAACTTCATAAGCTGCCCCACGAAGTCCCTGAGATAACTTTAAGCTCCACCTTTCTCTCTCTAACCCATACGTGGTAGCTAATAGTTCATATCTATTTATATAGCTCTCAATATCATCGTCTTTCTCAACAAAATGATCTAAATGAAAATTCATAGCTGAGGTTGAGGCTCCTTGGCTAGCAGTGGCATCAGAGGCAAAGGGACTGGCACCATTTTCAGGAGCATGGCCCTGAAACTCAAACTCCCTTATTCGTAACTCATGTTCCCTTTGTAATCTCTTCTCCTCCTTTTCTGCTTCCCTTTCTGCAGCTAATCTCTTGTCTTCCCTTTCTGCAGCTAATTTCTTCTCTTCCCTTTCTGCAGCTAATTTCTTCTCTTCCCTTTCTGCAGCCTGTCTTCTTTCCTCGGCTTCCAATGCTTTAGCCTCTTTTTCAGCCTCAATCTGCAACCTCTTAGTCTCAGCCTCAGCTTCAAACTGTAACTTCTTAATTTCCCTTTCAGCCTCTAACCTTCTTTCGGCTTCTTTTTCTAATCTTCTTTCTTCGCGTTCAATAAATTTGTCACATTCCGTAGTGACATAGGCAACCATAACTTGCCCATCTAATCCTAACTCTTTTGCAGTCTGTACAGCAGCAGATCGAAACTTGGCCAGGTCCGCCATTGTCTATCAGGTAAATTTCTACAATGTCTAACCAACAATTTAATCTCTAAATATATTTAATGGACAACACAGGCACCGTGAGCTCAACCTTATTTAATTCCACCCAAGGATACCTTTTAATTCTTATATTCCCTGAAGTGAATTACCCCCAATATTTTTAATAGGGAAAGATTCAAAATCCCAAGAGCGAGACCCCAATATATGTGGTGAAGTGGGATGTTATAAATATTTATAGGGGACTTAGTGTACTGACTGAGATCAGCTGTGAAGGTATCTATATCTAATAAGTGTAGTGTATTATAGATAACCTTACTTGCTGCCACATATATATATATCTCAGTCAGAATTATTCTGGAATAGTGTGATGACTACGTTATGTGTCTAGGGTATGTGTATGATGAAGTGTAAGTCACAACAACAGACAGATAAACAATTTAATTTAATCCACCACACTTGACAACACTGTGACACTCACATACATATAACACTCTAAAGGATATCTTAAAGGAGTCACTGATAACTTTCAAATAACAATATGTATTCATTGCTGTTATGAATGAATATGTGTCCTGATTCAAATACAAAGGGAACCAGGAATCACAATCAATTTTAATTACAAGTTATGTACAGAATGTATTTAATATGAATATTGTAGTGACATATCTTATTACAAATATCCTATGTGTGTCAGTTGTGTAGTAGTAATATGAGGTAATACTGGTTTTGTTTTGTTCAAGCTCTGTTGGTATTTGTCATCATGACTTCAATAGTTTGTCTTTTGGGACTAGTATTGGAGATGTTCTCAGTTCCTGATATTAAGACAATTAAATTCCCCTCTGAATGTTATTTTTACAAAGTCATTTCAAGATGAGGGGACATAATGTTGAGCTCAGCTGGCCAAATCAGCTTATCTTGCGTGATGGCGGCAGGAAAGGACTCCTCTGCTCGAATTCTCCCCTGGGCTCTGGAGACACCTCACTGATAGCTAAAAAGACCAAGGAGTATGCTGTCCGACTCTGGATTCAGCAAAGCTCTGACCAGGTGCTGCTCAGTACCATCAAGACCACGGTCCCTGAAATCAAGAAGGATGTACCTTCTACTTCATAACTAACTTATACTCTCTTTTTACACTGATCACAACACATCACAAACATTGAGTTCAGAGCGTTAGGCCAACTATCAGCTTCATGTGAAATACTTTATTCCAGTATTAACCTCCTTAATGGTTACCCCGCCTCTGTCATTCCAGCATTATTTCTTTCTAGTCAATCATCCAGGTGTCAGTGTACTATTTGGCCATTCCATGCCGTTTTACTTTCCTCCGACACCCTCTGTTCAGGCTGGAGCATTATAGGCTTTATCTCCTGTTTGCCACTGAACTACACATATATATACAGGCATAAATTAACAATTCACATTCAATTTTCATTAAAAGATACTGAATGGTTCAAGCTTACCACAATTCATAGAATAAACACAGATACGTTGATTAGCAATGAATTCTGGCACATTTACTGGCACAAATTCCCATCTGCTTATGTTCCAGGCTTTTATTTAGCAAAAATATGAGCTGGCTTCAACGCACTGTTGCTTTATCAAGCTTATTTAAACAAGTGGTTTCGAACTAACGCTCCTAAGTGATTATATCAGCGAGTCTGGCCAATCGAGCCACGTTTCGACAAGTGTTTGAAAAAATGTTACCTTCCTACGTCTCCCTAACAACCAAGATAGTATTTATAGCCCGACCAATCGTGGTTAGTCTTTCATTTGTTGCGCTCCAATCAATTTGGAGTTTACATGGTAGGCTATTTCTGTAACGTAAGGTTTTTTTCAAACACGTTATAAAAAAATTTTATGAGCAGAAATGATTCCATGTTGTCAGGCATCCCCACTATTTTATTTTGGTTATAATTTATTAATTCCTGGACTATTTGCGTAACGTTTTACATATTCTTTGTCAGCAAGCCCTAAGGAACCCAAATATCCAAATTTAAAAGAGCTACGTGGCTGCGTTCAAAATATGCAATTTCTTCTACCTCCTGTTTCGAAGATGTGCTGTCTGGGTACTGTAATGTTTTCAAACGTAAACCCATCTATTGTTATCTTTCCTAATAAGCGTTTTTTATGATTTTAAAACCTAACTCTGGGAAGGGTAGTGTATTTTATCACTGTTCGTCCGAAAAAGTTAGTGCATGTAGCCTAACACGCGTGATAGTAGTAATTGTGTATCGCGTTACGCTTGTTGGGGGTGGCATTAATAGCGAGACGCGTGTTTAATTTTGCATGCGTTCCTGATTTTATTCGCCCCTCTCTCTTTCTATTTGAGTCCATCTGTTCGTTCGTTTTGGTAACGCAGTATAATTAATGTTAGGATTAATTTAGGTCATTACGCAGTCTGCCTCTCAATGTTTTTCCAAGAAATACAGCACACGTTTCATTGAAGAAAGCGGGTATAATACAGTAAGCTTTTACTATCAACGTGAAAGCGTTACAATTTGCAGACGAAGCAGAAAACAAGGGGGATTTCGAGTACCTTCTTTGTGACAGCACTGTTATTTTACCATTGCTCTTTTCTTTATTAATTTTATTTGTTAGGCTTCATATTTACCTAATAATTTATATATGTGGATTAGAATATTCCACGACAAGCATCAACAGGAACAGTCATTGTAAACAAGGTCATGCTGACCGGAAATCGTTAGGTATACATCAGGCATTAAAAAGGGCTGGTAAACATTCCAATATTCGTACATGGTCAATAATAAGGTTCTTCGATGACAGTTCATAATGCCGCCTTGGTATCTCTGATTAAACGCGTCAGATACCTTAATCACTTTGACATACAGGTACAACTTGGCATTCCCCGCCAATTGCACATTATCAGGCTGTAATATCTTAGCCTTAACACAGGCCTCGTTATGGCGTCATCTGTGTACTTCTTCTAAGCAGGTTAACATCAACCCTGCAGTAATGCTTATGTAGACATAAATACCGCCAATCTGCGGTTCCCACAATATAACTTCGTCACTGGACTTCTGGATGATATAAAGACTAATAGTCTTGGATGGCTACCTTGAGCACAAAAATATAAGTTCTGAAATGTAGGACCGGTGAGCTGTAGTTCACAGACTAGGTAATCTTCTAACATGTTCTGCCACCGAAAGCGTAATAATGGAAAAAGTCGGTATTACCTGGAACCGAATCCTCAGAACATAATAAGGAACTCTGTCGTCATTCCGACGCACAGAGATTCACTGGGGAGACCTGCTAACGCAGTCACTTCGAAGATTTTACCCGAAAACACAATGGACATCCGTCCCTCAGAAGCCAGGACACCTCACGGCCTGACGGAAGTCTTCACTTGCCGCTTAAAAAACCTGCGCATGGGCACACGCCCGAACTGTTTACCATTGACCCTATCTTCATACAGGTCAAACCCCAAAGGATGAACGAACAGGGAAGACAACCCCTAATCAACCTGACATCGCAAGGTAAAGACACAATTGTTCACCTTTGACTAGGGTGAAAAAACATAAGCAAATAACTTGACATATGACTCCGTCGAAAATGACAGCAACAATGGTAATGTACTATCTTAGGTTCTTCTGATGCCTTCTCCAGACTAACCTTTGACTATGACTCTGCTAGGGATAATTAACTAACCAACAAGAACTATGAACCAAACTTAAATAATTCAATAAAGAATGTTGGTACAATTTATAATGTATTTATGTACAAGATCTTTCTTTGTTCTGTTGGATAATTTGTAAATTAAATCAATTTGATTCAAAAATAGAAATGGTGTCACTTTCAATTATTTACATTACATTTATAGTTACATGAAACTTGATACATTTCATATTCGTCTGTTTACTTGATCCTTTATGACAACTGTCTTTCCTCTCTGCTGAACGTATACTACTCGTCAAAAATCAAGGGTCACTTAGAAAAACCTTGGTAGAAACAATAAAACAAATCTGATATAAACGTAATTGGTATCAGTCAAAACGGCATTTATTGAATACCAGATTGGCATGTCACGTAAAGAAATGGAAACACACATTCAAACGCAATGAAGCTGTGAAGTGTGTCACCCACCTTTTCAAAAGTCACACAATAGATATTGGACAAATAGACATTTCAAAATCGGGTATGACCACCGTTTGCAGCAAGGCATTCAAGACACGGTAGACGCATCGAGTCCACAAGGGTCCGAAGAGTATCCCGAGGAACAGCTTGCCATTCCTGAAGCAGAAATGCAGTCAGCTGTGTAACATCCATTGGCAGGGGGTTATTTGTTGACAATCTTCGACCAAGGACATCCCAGAGGTGCTCAATCGGAGAAAGGTCAGGTGAATGAGCTGGCCACGCCATCCTGATGATCCCATGTTGCTGAATAAACTCATTCACCACACGAGCTCGATGGGGTCGAGCGTTATCATCTTGAGGATGGCATTACCACCTATGGCCTCCAGAGCAGGCTGAACAATTGGTCTCAAGATTTCGTTCTGGTATCTTGGGCCGGTCAAGTTGCCTTGGATGATGTAGAGTGAGGTCCTGCCGTGTCTGTAGAAGCCTCCCCAGACCATGACAGATCCCCTACCATAAAGATCTACCTCTCGAATTGTGTCATCAGTAAATCGCTCTCCTGGTCGTCTCCAAACTCGAATCCTGCCGTCATTGAATGACACAGTGAAGCGAGATTCATCAGTGAAGAGAACTTGACTCCATTGTTGCCTTGTCCATCGGATGTGCTCGCGACACCAAGCAACACGGGCTCTGCGATGAGCAGGAGTAAGAGGGATTCTATCTGTAGGACGTCGAACAGCCAGTCCAAATTCATGTAAACGTCTGTGAATGGTGCTTTGACTGACATTAACGTTTACAGTTTGTCTCAGCTGACATCTTAGAGTGGAACAAGTCACTGTTCGATGGCGCAGGGCTGACAACAAGAGGTACCGGTCATCATGTCTATTGGTGCATCTAGGGCGACCTGGCCGGTGGCGATCCTCCACACTTCCTGTGGCCTGAAATCTCTCCAAAATTCTTTGGATAGTAGAGTGTGACACTGCAAGCCGTCTAGCAACCTCACGGACAGATAAACCACTTTCAACCCACGCTATAGCCCTCATTCTTTGTAAGGTGTCAAGACTGCTTCTCGGTGGCATGGTTTTTGCAAATGATGAAACTACCCTAAGTCTGCTGATTGTAAAACAAATTAAGAGTGAACTCTGTTCATGAAAAGTCGCCGTTGCACGTGGCATGTCAATCAGCACGATTACTTCACCTGTTTGGTTGTACGGAAGTTTGAAAAAACAGATTAAAAATGTGAATTTATGGTCAGCAAACCAAATTGCACGTGATCACCATGGTTGTCGGTGAGTTGTTTTTATGCTTAAAGTGCATAGAGGACTGTCAGAGGAAGATATTGCAACCAATTTTACTAAAAACTTCCTTTATTTAATCATTCTATGTGCTTATATAAAAGTGTATTGAAAATAATAGGGTGGCCCTTGACTTTTGACGAGTAGTATATGTTAATATTATTATATCACAAAGTATAAAGACTTTTACTATGTTCTTTCACCACAGTCTCATGTTTCATCATTACTCTGTTCTTTTGTCGGTAATAAAATTGTAAGATCTATGTTCCCTGTTCTTGGACTCTATATTCTTAAAGTTTTAATTTCTTTGGTGTGGTACAGTTTTGTAAAGTCAAGTAACCCCAAACAAGGCTACTTAGCTTGAATAAGTCTTCTAGGCCTTTCCCAGCACTGTAACTGTAAAGAATCCCACAGCTGCGGTTCTTCCAATTTTAAAGGTGGCACTGTTGAAGACCCTCTGACATTTCACAAGGGCTTAAACAACACGAGCTCCCTCCAGCTTATTTATGCTAGCTAGAATTAGTAACTCTTCAAGGCAGGGTTTAACCGGAAATATAATAAGTACATTTCCTTCGTAGTATCTTTCACTATCTCCTTATCTAGTCAGGAGGTAGGATAAGACAGTTCATATAAAATGTGGTTACTCATGAGAATCATAGTAAATCAAAAATAACATAATTCATTCAATAAATAACACACTATTCCAGCAACACTCTGGTTACAGTTTGTTCATGATTTGCTTTCTAAAAATCAGATAGGCCTTTTGGAAAATGTTAAGATACAACTCAATTATTCAGTAAAACAATTTCTTTCATTCTTTCCATCTTTCCAATAGGGTGGTCCATTCCAGCTAGCTTATCATCTTCAAAATACTTTCCTAAACTATCATCACAATCTACTCCTCCATCTGCTTTCATTTGACAATTTAATGTAGTTAACACAGGCGTGAATCCCTTACACCAACTACACAGCGATTCTACACATATTTATCCACTTCTGTAAGGCACATAACAATAATATAATTATATATACATATGTAACGAAATTCTCTCTTACCCTCAATCACATGCAGACCGGCTTTTAATGGTTCTACAGACTGTTTTCACCTGTAGATGGCAATGGAGTCTGGAAGAAGACGTTTTCGCTCGTGTCTGTGAATTGAATTTTGCGGCAAGTCTTTGACTGGTGATACCTTCCGCTATTTATACTCAGTTGTCTCCCGTACCAGAAAGCATGTTGGCCAAAGTATGATGCAGTCTCAAAAAAGTGTAAACAGTAGGCATTCTGTGCTAGTGTGAAAAATCCGAAATCGTTCAGTTTCTTTTTCTGAACCAATTTCCTTCATCCAAAGCTTGCATTATTCTCAGGACCAAACTCTATCTATTGAGATATATTTCTTTTTCTTTGGTTAATCCGACTTTTCACTGGAGCAGCCTAAACAGGGATAAGCAAAACATGGTTCATGCTCCGCTGTCTTAAGATCACAATAACTTCTGCTCTACACCACATCCAGAGAAATAATAGGTCTCTGCCTAAAGCTAATGATCCGTATTATCGAATTAGTCCTTCCTTACCAATGTATACCGTTATTAACTGCACAGTGCCTTTCGAAAAAAATTTTCAACATCTACACTTTCTCGTCTTCTTACTAAAAGGCCTTACAAATTATTAGCATTGCTTGATCCGAGATGCCATTTTGATTGGTTGCTTGACTTCTCGGAATTTCTGTACGGTGTAATGTTTTGAATGAGGACCGAGATCGGATTCAGACTTCACCACACGCATAATATATCTCAGTCCATGTGAAGACTATTAAGAACATTCATGAGTTCATCATAATCTGTACTTCATAAAAACATCTAGGATCAACATTTATGAATATCCAGACGGAGCACTTTGAAACACAGTCTAAAACACGACCATCTTACGTCATAAAACTCACGCGTAACCACGCGCTTAGCAACATCTTTTCATAACCCTCCACTCCCAAAGGAGCATAGGCCTTCAACAAACACATGCCAAGTCCTCCATTCACGTGCCATCATCTCAAGTTCTTTCCACGTTCTCCTCGTCATTTTCATCTCAGTTTCCAGCTCTCTTCTCCGTGTGCTTCTTGGTCTACCTCTGCCTCTCTTGCCCTGGGGGTTCCAGAACAAAGACTGCCTTGTAATGCTATCAACAGGTTTCCTCGGTGTGTGTCCTATCCATCGCCATCGTCTTCTTCTCATCTCTTGTTCCACTGGCACTTGTCTGGTTCTTGTCCTTAGTTCCACGTTGGTAACCTTGTAATACCATTTTAATCCCTCTATTCTATGCAAGCACCCATTTATGAAAGTCTGTAGCTTTTTGGTTGTTGTCTTTGTTGTTCTCCATGTCTCAGAGACATGCAGTAGGACTGACTTCACATTTGAGTTGAAGATTCTTATTTTCGTGTTGGATCTGATTTCTCTTGATCTCCATATATTTCCCAGTGCAATAAAAGCTCCTCTTTCTTTTTGTATTCTTATTTTGATATCACTGTCTGTCCCTCCAACTTTGTCTATATTGCTGCCAAGATATGTGTATGATTCTACATCTTGTATTGGTGTTTCTTCAAGTTCAACAATGTTATCATTACCTGCATTTATTCTCATTATTTTTGTCTTTTCCCTGTGTATTTTCAGACCCAATTGCTGTGACCTCTCTGTTGCGTGATAAATTCTCGCAACATCGTTTTATTTCAGTGTCTGTTTTATAACGCAAGGGCAACAACTGCTTGAAATTTATAGTCACTTTTCTCGGTAAGCATTTGTCTTCTCGCGTTGGTATCGAATGCAGTTAACTTTTGAGCTGTGGTCATTTTTGCGCTGGACTGCGCATGACTTGTCTTGTTGTTTGGTCGATCGGTTTCCGCCCACCACTAGTGGGAGTGAGCGATTTGGAATGGCGAAAGAGATGCCTCGTTGAAGAGGGGATCTCCGCTATTTTTGTTCTGTCAGGGATGTGTAGTCCTCTTATGGATATTTCGTTTATTCGGGATAATACCTCTAGTGTATTTGCACATGCCGGGAGGCGTGATATTTCTGTATTTCTTGAAAGCAAGGTAAATTAACATTTTCATTAACTCTATCGATTTTGGGTCGTGAGCGATTTCGATTCATAGCCTGTCTCCGAAAGTTGTCGTCACGAGATGTTCTTTCCCAGCTCACATGTCGCTGCATTGTACTGCATCGGTTGATGCATGTACCAAGGACCATTACTTGCTACTTTGTTAAATGAACTAGGTTTAGAAACCTTTATTATCTAGAGGATATTTTTGAGGACATTATTTATACTTCGGCAGACGTGTCTGTCTTGCTGAAGTCAAACTAAGGAGAGTGAACTGATCTCATACATCTGGTTATCTCCTGGCTGTTATAGAAAAGGATGGAGTTGTTCACCTGACTACATTTACAGCACTTTGAAATATAACATGCATCTGACTCATCATTGTAATGCTGTCTACCGTTTATTGCTGTATTGAATGTTGCTGTGATAATGACTGTTTGATGTGCCTACACATTTGCGTAACCATTTTGTCACTGTGGCGTCCACAATAAATAATGAAGAAAAACGTCAACGGCTGTTTCAAGACTCATTGACTTTATACGTCGTGAGTTTACTGACGTCCTATGTGGATTGCCCTGTTATTGTTGCATGAACATTGTTTTGACTGAACACATCTACACACTACACAAAACCAGACATGCGGATGCCATCCATCATCATATGGCATCACGCATCATTTGGTGGCCATAAGCTGGTTTGATTCTGGTACTAGCAAACACGGGGTCCCTTACCCACTTCATTTTCAACAAGAATTCATCAGCATCCTTCAAGAAATTAACATTCTTCAATACAGTCAACATCTTCAAAATTTTCAAAGTACTCGGCGTTGCCCGGTAAAAGTCAAAATTTCAACTTTTTGACGGAAACAAGAATTTGACAGTACCCGGCGTTGTTACATGTTGCCGGATAACTCGGACTGCTGTTATCTTTTACGCAAGTCAAGCAAGTTGCTGCTGTCAAGGTTCCAGTGCTGTCGTTTTTTGAGAAGGTCAAGTGCCGGTTGAAACGGGTTGTTTTCTGAAGAAGGCCAAGTACCGATTTCCATCAACTTACTTTTGGATTAGAAGGTCAAGTGCCGAAACAACTCAACACACAGTATTTCAGAAGCTCTTGTACCATCGTGTTAGCAGTGGAAGCAGTTCAGATGTGCCATCATCGTTGGAGCTTCGCTCTTTAGGACGTTGATTGACATCCGTTTTTCTGCTGTTCTACGATTGGAAGCCTTTAAGTTAAGTGGCCTGTTTGTATGTAAACTGTGCCCTTATACTTCTGCTGAGTCTTCTGTGTATCATCTCATTCTATATGTTATATGTCTATATGTTATTTGTATATTTATATGTTTATATTTCAGCGGGTTCTCGGTTGGGTGGTGTCTCCGTTAGATTATGCCACGTCATAGAGGTCGTCTATTGTGAGCGTTTTCTGTAGGGTTTGCAAATTTCCGATACTGGAATTTGCTAAGCGACTTCTGTTGCTATTTATGTTAGCTGTGATGACATGTTTTAATATTGTTTTCGTTATTATTTCACATTCTTTAGTTTTGTTGTGATTTGTTTGTATTTGTTAGCCTACTCTTGTCTATAATTTAGTTTCATACAACATTTTTGTTTATACACTGTGGTGTCATGTATTTTGTTTAATTCTATCGCAGATATCGTCACATTTTTTGTGATATTTCATTAATTTCTGCTTTATTTTTAGTTGATTTCTGCGAAAGTTTTTGTATTGTTGCTGATCTTTGTTATTGTTTACATTGTTATTGTTTACATTGTTTGTATTGTTTACATTTTCAATGTTTACATTCTGCATGTGTTTACATAGTCATTGTTTACAGTTATAGTAATTAGTTAATGGGCTATGCTAATGCACTGTTACTACTATACTGATGATAAATGAATGATGAATAGTGTCGTGCACTATTGAATGAGAAGTGCACTTATGATCAAGATTTGAGTGCTGATATTTCATATACAAGTTCTTTGATTGGAGACTTGTTTCCCACAGAGACTGGGATAATATAATGTGATGTGAATATACAAGTGCTTAATTAAGACTTGTTACACTTAGGTTTGAAATAAATTAGTTAATTATTTCAGGTTTTGGACTCATATGTTAGACAACATGTCTACATTTGAGCACTTTATTGAGCAGGGTAAATTGCTTGGGAAGACTGGTGATAAGTTAGAAGAATTTGCAACTGCTCGATATGATAAAGCAATGGAAGCTGAACAAAAGAAACTGCATATGGAAGCTGAACAAAAGAAACTGCAGATGCAGGTGGATGAAAAGAGATTCCAAATGGAAATGGAAAAACAAAAAAGGGAATCAGAAGCTGAGGAAAGAAAGCTACAGCTAGAGGCTGAGAATAAAAGACTTGAAAAAGAAGCTGAGAATAAAAGACTTGAAAAAGAAGCTGAAAATAAAAGACTTGAAAAAGAAGCTGAAAATGAAAGACTTCAAATGCAGGCTCAAGCTGAAGAAAGGAAGTTACAAAGAGAGTCTGATGAGAGGAAAGCAAAAATGGAACATGAAGAAAAACTCTTAGCTTTAGAGTTGGAGAAATTGAAATTGACGAGCATGAGTAATGGTAATGATTCAAACAAGGGTTCATCTTCTGGGAAGGCTAATAATGATACTTTTAAGATTAAGTTACCAACATTTAGTCCTTCCAGTGATGACATAATGTTCTATCTGGACAGATTTGAACAAGCATGTACAGCTCATAACATAGACAAAGCAAAATATGTTTATCAGTTATCAGGGATACTGACAGGTAAAGCTCTAAGTATATTAAATATGGTGGATGAACCTGACAAGAGCAATTATGAGGTTGTCAGGGCCGCTTTGTTAAAGAAATATCAGCTTAACGAAGACGGCTATCGTCTACAATTTAAAAACATGTTACCTGAAAATGGAGTTGAATTCTCCGAGTTTATTGCAAGAATACGCATTACTTTCTCACGATGGGTTGAACTATCTAAGACGGAAAAAACTTATGAAGGACTTATGGACTTAATACTTAGAGACAAAGTCATGTCGTCTGTCAATGAGTCTTTCCTTGCTTTCCTTCATGAACGTAAACCTAAAACAATAAAAGAAATGGAAGATTTCTGTTGCCAATACGTAACTGCGCACCCACACATAACCATGGGTAACTCTAAGGTGAAAGAAGGTTTACCAGTTGCTTCGGCAGCTCCGTATGGTCAAAACTTTGCTCGTAGATCCCAACAAAATTTTGATAGAAAGGGCAGCGGTAATTTCTGTCAAAATCATGGAAACCAATTTCATGGTGATTCTTCTTCGAAGAATTGGAGACAACCTGATAGTACTCGTTACTATCACCCTAATAATTATAAGCATTTCAAAAGAGGATATGGTAATAGAGGTTATTCCTGCCGAAGACCTCAGAACCAAACAAATAGATGTTCGCATCAATGTGAACATGATAGTAATCGTGGAAACTGGAATTCGAACCAGTATAACAATTACAATAGAGACAATAATAACTGCAGAGATAATAATAACTCTGATAACTTCAGAGGTAATAATAGTCGGGGTAGATCTCAACACAAAAAAAAAGAGATATCAGCAGGCTAATGCTGTACAACAGGAAACTGAGGGAGCCTGTAATCATGTTGTTGATAGTAAAAACTTTGACGTTGTCACTAGTTCTGCTTTTGACTTTGAAAGAGCAAACAAATGCCCCCAATGCAGTACTTTATTCGAACCGGGTACCATAACTACTTTGAGTTGTGGTCACCCACTTCCCGCTCTTCCTGCTGCTGTTGCGCATGACGGGAGGGGTTCTTTAATTCTACATAAGGGTCTTGTTAATGATACTCCGGTCTCACTACTTTTCGATTCCGGATGCACCACTATTGGTGTTAGACAATCGCTTGTAGATCCATCTTGTGCTACAGGAAGGGTTATTAAATGTGTCACATTTGGCGGCACTCTAGAAAAATATCCTACTGCTGTAATTCGCATTGCCACTCCTTTCTTTACTGGAGATGTGCATGCTTGTCTCTTACCTAATCCTATTGCGGACCTTATTATTGGTCGTATTCACGGAGTTAGGGAGTGTACCCCACAGCAGATTGCTGCTTGGGAAGATAATAACATGCAAGCTACAAATGCAGTAGTTACAAGAGCACAAGCTCTACAAACACCCGAAAACTTCACTGAATAGTGATAATGAAGTTGATAGCCAAGATAGTCACTTAGTAATTACTCGTGACTCTTTCATAAAATTGCAAGAAGAAGATCCTTCTTTAAAAAAATTCTTCGTTCTTGCGAAGAAAGGTGATCCGAATCAGGATACAAATAGAAAATCTTGGATTGCAATGAGAAACGGCGTACTTGTACGTATGGTACAAGATTCGACTACGTCGGCACATTCGCAAATTCTTGTTCCCAAGAGCATGAGAGTCCAAATATTACAACATGCTCATGACTCGCAATGTGCTGGACATATGGGTTTTGCCCGTACGAAGTCGAGAGTCCTTGCGGCTTTCTTTTGGCCTTTTGTCAATAAGGACATTCGTATTTACTGCCGATCATGCAAGGTATGTCAGGAGGTCAAATCTAGAGGACACGACATGCTGCGCCTATCCAGGCTGCTGACATTCCTATTCGGCCGTTTCAGAAAATGGCCATAGATATTATTGGCCCTTTTAAGGTCAAGTCGGCCAGAGGACATCAGTTTATCCTTACATGTGTCGATATGTGCACACGTTGGCCAGAGGCTATTCCTCTTAAGAGCATATCTACTACAGATTTCGCAGATGCTCTTTGGTTGATATTTTCTCGCTTGGGGTTCCCCAGAGAAATATTGTCAGACCATGGCACTCAACTCATATCTGACACTATGTCACAGGTAATGTCTACCTTACATATTGAACGATCTCTCAGTAGTATCTACCATCCTATGTCTAATGGGTTAGTTGAGCGTCTGAATAGAACGCTCAAGACTTTGCTTGGTAAGATAACTGAAGATCATCCTCAAGATTGGGACAGGGTTTTACCCGCGGCTCTCTTTGCCTATAGAGAAGTCCCTAATGAACACACAGGATTTTCTCCCTTCGAACTTGTCTTTGGCGCGCGTCCACGCGGCCCTATGTCTTTATTACACGATCTCATCACTGCCGATGATATTAGCGATGAAACTCAATCCTCATATGAGTATGTCATTGCTCTTAGACAAAAGATCATTGAGGCATGTAAGCTAGCAACTGCTTCATCAGAAATTGCTAAAGAGAAGGCAAGGCAGTTTGCTAACAAGAATAGATGTCTACGACAACTTTGTCCAGGTGACAAAGCATTCGTCCTACTCCCAGTAGGGAAAAATAGACTTCTTATTGCATGGAAAGGTCCGTATGCAATAGTCTCTCGGATTTCCGATGTTGACTATGTGGTCGATATTGATGGAAAGCATAAAAACTTTCCACATAAACATGCTTTCGGAATTTCACGAACGTCCGGACTATTTGCTGCCTATTTTCCAGGCAACGGATGATGCTCCTGCACCTCACGGTCATTATTCATCCCTGTCTGTCATTCAGGATGAGGAAGCTACCTTCTCTGATGTCAACCTTCCCCTTCCAGTGGTTCCATTACATTCCACGGAATCTTGGAAAAAACGTTTCTGTTTCTCCTAATCTTTCTGGTGACGAACATCGACAAGTCTCGTCGATGTTACAAACATTTCAGGATGTTCTCACTGACATTCCTGGACACACAGATGTCATAGAACATGACATAATTCTTACCGACAATAATCCAATTAGGGTTAGGCCGTATCCTATTCCTATACACTTTCAGTCGCAAGTGGAAAAGGAATTGGATGAAATGATTCAATTAAATATAATTGAACCATCGACTTCACCATATTCTTCTTCCATGGTTATTGTCCGGAAGAAGGATAAGAACATACGAATTTGCGTTGATTATCGCAAATTGAATCAGGTCACAAAGTTCGACGCTGAACCGATGCCTTTGTTAGAAGATCTACTGATTAGACTTTCTAATTCTAGATTCTTCACTAAACTTGACTTGTCTAAAGGTTATTGGCAAGTGCCTTTAGCAGAGCATGCCAAACCTCTTACTGCTTTTTCTACACCTAGGGGTCTATTTCAATGGAATGTTATGCCTTTTGGTCTCATGAACGCCCCTGCCACTTTCGTTCGCATGATGCGTCGAATTCTGTCACATCGTTCGGATGTCATCGCATACTTAGATGACATCTGTCTCTTCAGTGATACTGGGAAGATCACTATTTAGGGTTATATGACTTACTGTCCACTCTACGTGAGAATAATTTGACAGCAAAACCTTCTAAAGCTTTTGTTGGTTTTGGTGAAATCTCTTTCCTGGGTCATCGTGTTGGTCATGGTCTCTTGAAGACAGAAGACCACAATACTTCCAAAATACTGAACATCTCTGTTCCTAAAACGAAGAAAACAAGTTAGGAGTCTCTTAGGTTTAATTCAATTTTATGGGAGATTTATTCCAAATTTATCTTCGATCATGGCACCTCTCTCAACATTGTTGAAGAAAGGTTCGCCTAATCTGGTCCGTTGGTCTGAAGAATGCCAATCTTCACTAGACCAAATCAAGAATATATTTTCTTCTCCTCCCATCTTAAGATTACCTACTCTTGATAGGACTTTTGTTCTTCGGAGTGATGCTTCATCCACTGGGATTGGAGCAGCACTGATGCAAGAATATGCAAATACTCTGCATCCTGTTATGTACATTTCTAGAAAACTAAATGCGGCAGAGAGGAACTACTCGGTTTTAGACCGTGAGTTGTTAGCGATGGTTTGGTCAATTCTAAAGCTACAAAGATTCCTCCTGGGCGCACATTTCATTCTAGAGACTGATCAGAAAGCTCTTACAGCTATTCAGACTAAGAATTTGAAGAGTTCGAGATCCACTCGATATGCTATAGCTCTTCAACCTTTTCACTTCACGGTACGAGCTATCCGTGGTGCGGATAATGTGATGGCTGACATTTTGTCTAGATGCCCACATGACTCCAACTAATACTTCTGTCCTATATTTCTATATATTACAGAGTCATAACACACCTATATTTCTACAATAGATTAGCACATCTGTACTTACTTTATATGTACACACTATCGTGCTTTGTTGTCATCTTCTTCTGTTCGTTTTTTAAAATGATAGAGGAGGACTGAGTAGTTAATATAAGGGCCGTTAGTTTACTAAACAGCCACAATTATTAATAATGTATTGTACCTTATGAAGCATATTAGTTATTAATTAGCATTATATTGCTTGTACTTTCTCAGAATGTCATTGTTGAGCTGAGGACTTACCTTACGAGTTCTAGATTGTGTACTTACCCTCGGAATACCAGAGCATATGTCCTGGATCGTCATGTAGTTTAACTTTACTATGTACTTATGTCATTACATGTCAAAGAATGTACTATTTAAATTTTCCTATCAGATTTGTACATCCATTTTTAAAGACAATATTAGAGTATGCTGTTTAATGATGATTATAGTAACTTGCATACGTATATTGTGTTTACATGCTAACGTGATGTGTGTTGGTGACACCTCCCCGATGTGAATATTTTTTGAGACATATTTATTTTTCTGTTGAGGTATATCCTCACCAGACACTCTATAATTAGCCTATTGTTTGGCAATTTAATTAATTATCAGCGCATAATTCGTGCGTTTTGAGCCGCTTATCGCTTGCTCTTTGATATTGGAAAAAAAAAATATGTTCCACATTTTTTTTTTTATCGGGAGGAGGTGGTGATATGTTGCGTGATAAATTCTCGCAACATCGTTTTATTTCAGTGTCTGTTTTATAACGCAAGGGCAACAACTGCTTGAAATTTATAGTCACTTTTCTCGGTAAGCATTTGTCTTCTCGCGTTGGTATCGAATGCAGTTAACTTTTGAGCTGTGGTCATTTTTGCGCTGGACTGCGCATGACTTGTCTTGTTGTTTGGTCGATCGGTTTCCGCCCACCACTAGTGGGAGTGAGCGATTTGGAATGGCGAAAGAGATGCCTCGTTGAAGAGGGGATCTCCGCTATTTTTGTTCTGTCAGGGATGTGTAGTCCTCTTATGGATATTTCGTTTATTCGGGATAATACCTCTAGTGTATTTGCACATGCCGGGAGGCGTGATATTTCTGTATTTCTTGAAAGCAAGGTAAATTAACATTTTCATTAACTCTATCGATTTTGGGTCGTGAGCGATTTCGATTCATAGCCTGTCTCCGAAAGTTGTCGTCACGAGATGTTCTTTCCCAGCTCACATGTCGCTGCATTGTACTGCATCGGTTGATGCATGTACCAAGGACCATTACTTGCTACTTTGTTAAATGAACTAGGTTTAGAAAACCTTTATTATCTAGAGGATATTTTTGAGGACATTATTTATACTTCGGCAGACGTGTCTGTCTTGCTGAAGTCAAACTAAGGAGAGTGAACTGATCTCATACATCTGGTTATCTCCTGGCTGTTATAGAAAAGGATGGAGTTGTTCACCTGACTACATTTACAGCACTTTGAAATATAACATGCATCTGACTCATCATTGTAATGCTGTCTACCGTTTATTGCTGTATTGAATGTTGCTGTGATAATGACTGTTTGATGTGCCTACACATTTGCGTAACCATTTTGTCACTGTGGCGTCCACAATAAATAATGAAGAAAAACGTCAACGGCTGTTTCAAGACTCATTGACTTTATACGTCGTGAGTTTACTGACGTCCTATGTGGATTGCCCTGTTATTGTTGCATGAACATTGTTTTGACTGAACACATCTACACACTACACAAAACCAGACATGCGGATGCCATCCATCATCATATGGCATCACGCATCACTCTCATCGAGTGTTTTCAATTTGTCCTGCATCTGATTACGGTTATGGGACAGAAAAGCCAAGTCATCAGAAAATCCAGATCATCTAACTGCTTAGTCAGAGTCCACTGGATTCCATTTCTGTTGTGTGTTGTCGATGTTCTCATAACCCAGTCTATTGCTAGTAAGAAAAGAAATGGAGACAAGAGGCATCCCTGTCGCACTCCTGTTCTTATCGCAAACGGTTCTGTAAGCTGTCCTTCATGGGGAACTCTGCATGTCATGTCTTCATATGTTTTCTTTATTAAATTAATGATCTTCAAGGGAACTCCATAATGCCTCATCAATTTCCAAATGCCTTTTCGTAGTCTACAAATCCGATGTATAGTGGTAAATTCCATTCTAGACTTTGTTCAAATATTATTCTCAAAGTGGCTATCTGGTCTGTACAGGATCTGTTTTGTCGAAAACCTGCTTGTTCATCTCTGTTTCTTGTCTATGGACTCTTTTAATCTCTCAAGGATAATCCTGTCTAATACTTTTCCTGGCACTAATAGTAACATTATTCCTCTATAATTTGTGCCCTCTTGTAAATTTCCCTTCTTATCAACTTACCCAGATATCCTTCCTTCCATTCTGCTGGTATCTCTTCCTTTTCCCAGACTTTACCAAGTAATTTATATAACATCTCTGTAACCGTGTCGATATCTGCTTTGATGGCCTCTGCTGGAATGCCATAAGGTCCAGACGCTTTTCCATCTCTTAGGAGCTTTATGGCTTTCTTTATTTCTTCCTTCGTTGGTCTTTCACCGTTAATTTGTAGCTCTTCTTCTGTTGGCTGGATGTCCGGGGGGGGGGGGGGGGGGGGGGGGGGGGGGGTGGGGGTTTGAGGAGCTGGTCTATTGAGAAGGTCCTCAAAATATTCTGTCCACCTCTTCATTTACTTTTGTATATTGCTGAGCAGTTTTCCATTCTTGTTTTTTACGAGGCAACTTGTTTGCTTGTACTTCCCTGTTAGCTTCTTTGTGCTGTTATACAGTTCTCTCATATTTCCTTTGGCTGCGGCATCTTCTGCGTCTCTTGCCAACTCCTCAATATACTTCCTCTTGTCTTTTTTGATACTTCTTTTTACTTCTTTCTGTGTACACTTCTTGAGCCTTGGCTTTGGAACTTCTGGTTTTACTTATGTTTAAATCTGCTTTCTTGTTTTTTTCTGTCTTTTATCTTATTGATGGTTTCTGTTGTTATCCATGCTTTTTGTTGTCGTTCCCTTTTTCCCAGTATTTCTCCACATGTCTCATTCCATACAGTTTTGATTTGCTGCCAATAGTCTTCTGTATTCTCTACATCTTCCAGCTGTTGGAGCACTTGAAATTTGTTGGATATTGTGACCGCAAATTTGTCTCTTGTTTCTTGATTTCTTAGATGTCGTACATTAAATTGTTGTCTATAATTTTGCATTGTTGCATATCTCTTGACTTTCATTTTTACTTTGGCTATCAGAAGGTGGTGATCTGATGCCACATCTGCTCCTCTATATACCTTTACATCCTACAATGATGATCTAAACTTCTTGTTTATGCATATATGATCAATCTGATTTTCTGTTCTATGGTCTGGTGATATCCATGTTGCCTTGTGTATTCTCTTATGTGGAAACATGCTTCCTCCTATAGCCAATTGATTTGAAGCACAGAAGTTTGAGAATAGTTCCCCATTTTCATTCATTATTCCAAAGCCCATGTTTTCCCATGACTTCTTCAAACGTTTCGAGCACCACAAAGTTCCAAAGTAATAAACGCTTTGTGGTGTGCAAAAAGAGTCGCACTACCATGTCAAAATATGGAGCTTTCACTACCATTTGACAAACACATTTTTGTTTTTTATTATAAGAAACAAAATACATAACTTAAAATGAAAACAGGCCATTAAACTAACTTTACAAGAAACAGCCAAAACTGAGGCGCTTAACAGACTGGATCTCTAACTGGGCTGTAATGTTAATGCGGCATATCATTTTGTGTAATAGTTGTTAATAGTTAATAGCCCCCTTCAGTCAGCCTGACTGTGGGAATGCGCCCCTGAGGAGATAGCCCTCAGCTGCGTATTTGCTATTTGTTTCTTTCGACGTACTCTTTTCTCTGCTGCTTGTTATGAGAGCTCCTTTTTGCCCAATCTGAGGTGGCGCCGTAGGAAGCACCACCACTTGGTGCGATAGACAGCTTCGTCCTCCTAGGTAGGGAAATTTATGCCCAGCGCCTTCATATCTCTCTTCTACGCATATTTGAACCTCAGCTGCAGTCGTCCGACTGTTCTTTTGCCATTTGCCTGCCAGTTGCAAGTATAAAATATCTTTAGGGATGCGACCATTTTCCATGCTTCGGACATAGCCAAGCCAGCGTAGTCTACTTTGTCTAAGCAGTATATGCAAGCTCTGAAGGCCAGCACGTGACAGAAACTCGATATCTGTCACTTTGTCCTTCCACGAAATACCAAGAATGTTTTATGTAACATCATAGCTGTTAATTGTATTTATAGCAATGTTTGTTTCATATAAATTAGGTGAATACAAGTAAAGATACAACAATCTAAACACTGGAAGTGACTTTATAAATCACGCTGTATATACGCTACAATTTACAATCGATATAATCAGCAAAGTACCATTGCTTTACGATTTTTAATTTCAGCGGATTAGGTACAGCTTATGTTCTGAAACGATTATAAACATCGGGCAGAATGCATGGTTCAGTGGCTAGAGTGGATTAGTAACATATTTGATTCTCCTAAATGAATACAAAGTCGTCAGTTTTATTTTCGTGGACAAGGCTCCCTATCGTGACAACAGCGTTTTGTTATCATGTGAACAGATATTTTATTAAGGCTGAATTGATTGTAAATGAAGGGATAAAGAGATTGGGGATAGAAATGGTAACCAATCAATCAATCAATGGCTTCGTGTCGCCGATGTGAATGCTTCAGTGATCTTATGTTTCGTCTCACCATGTGTCTCCTCCACAGTCTTCTGTTGTTAGTTTTATTTTTAAACTATTTTTCACGTTTGGTTGCTAAACGTAGTGAAGAGATTCACTCCAATTTATTCTAGCTATATTACACAGGTCCCCTGTAGTGTACCGGGGGTCGCTTAGAAGACACAAACAGAATAGCCCTGCTGTCCTCTCAGACTTTCCAAAAGAGGTGATAAGTGTGAGACTGTGCATGGTGCTGGTAATACCATCATGTAAAACATACGTCAACTAAAAGCACCACTGTAGAGCTAATAAATTCTTTGGTTCTTAGACGCAGGCCTCATGGATGGGGCAAGCTGCAAGGGGGTACCCTGCTCCATAAGGAGCAAAAAGGAAATGATGCAGATCTTTTGTAGCATGGTTTCCCGCTGGTCTCGAACCCAGGTCTATTGCATAAAAAAATGGGATGTAGTAACCACTCTACTGCACAAGAACAATTCTGTAAGGAGTTGATACACAAATACTTATATTTCATCTAAAAAGAAAAACGCCCATTGAGGCATATTGGGAATATGGTGTTAGGCCCAATTGATCTTGACCGTCGGCACACGAAGGGTGATGTGGTCGGCATCACGCCGGCCGCCTTAACCTTCCCAGAGTTGCTCTGGTACCCACATGGGGCTGGGTCGACCCAGGAGCCGTTTGTGGCTTAAAAAATTCCCGCCTCATCTGGGGATCGAACCATAGACCCCTGCGCTAGGAAGCCAGTGCACTTACCACTATGCTACCGCGGCTCCATGTCTTAATTTCCCCCCCCCTCCCCATTAAATTCACTTTTCTCTCTCTCTGTGTGTCTCTCTCTCTATGTAAGTATTATGTGCATATATATATATATATATATATATATATATATATATATATATATATATATATATATATATATATATATATATATATATACACTAGTTGTACCAGGCGTAGCATACGCCATCAGCATCATATCTTAAAGGTTATTATTTAAATATCGACACATTTTATTTATTCATTCATAAATTTCATTATAAACGCAATTACAAATGTCATTCTTCTCCACATGTGATCATAATAATTGTTGGCGGTACAAATTGGTGATACTAGTCTGTGGAACACGTGTGTGGTATACGTGGCTTTTATTAAAAGCTAGACACCAACATTAGATGGGTATTGAAGAGGCTGGACCATCTTCGTAATTACCCCACGATACTATGATGGACGTGTTACAGCAACCATACTTGACCAGTGACGAGATTGAACCAGTCTACAGCCTGCAAAGAACAAGAATTGGCTGGAGCAGAAACCTTCCGAGATCTTACTGGCAGCTAAGTACTCACTTAAAGCTGCCAAGTGAACTGTAATAACGAAATTCACTAAACGTTAAAAACCATCACAAGTGATGAATCTTTAAAAGAATATTTAATTGTGATGATATACATTGATACACCAATCCCATTTGTAGTATTTGTATAGTTAAAATAATGTAGAAATAAAAATTAGTGGAGTTGTGAGGTTTCGTCTTCGCCCCGCCTGCAAACGCATCGGGTATTGTTAGACAGTAGCGACGAATAAATGATACTATCTTTCCCTAACGTCCTTGAAACTATTTAGAGCATTGGGACACGATCAATCCGGTTTTCATCTGGAGGGAGGGAGAGAGGAGCGACAGAAAAGTGATACTTTTAACACGTGTCGGTTTGAAACAACACAAATTTGTTAGCAAACGTGCGTAGTATTGTTAGGCAGGTTTGAATAAAAAGGCGGAAACGCCTCATGCATGCCGCTTAATATAATCACATTGTGGGAAATGTATAAACACACAGACAGCGCATGGCCTGCCAAATAGTACAGTTTATGAGTAACAGACTAGTGGTTTCAGTTTGAACAAAGGGAGAGAGGGGGAAAGATGGAGTATTTATAGAAAAGTAGAAATTTCCGAATATTCTGGAAAATATATGGACTTCTTTATTACAAGGGATATGACCATAAAACTTGGTTAGTTAGATAGAATATCTTCTCCTGAGTAATAATATGTTTTAAAATACAAATTCCTCCTGATAATGATAAAGATATGGTCATAATACTGTATAGGTTCGTACAGACAGTCGGACAGACCCTCGTTTTTGCATTCACTATCAGTGACAATTTTTTTGCACGCGTTGTGGAAAAGAAGCAGAAGAGGGAGGGTCAAAGTCCAAGTGGGGAACTTTAGGAGTGAGAGGCAAATGTATTAGGCCAAAAAGCAAGTCTATTTTTAACTAACGCCAAGATCGGGACGGACCGACAGACAGAGGTACCCCGAAATTGGGCTGTAATTTTGGCTTTATTTTCAAATTGAAGTCAGAATTGGGAATCGTCCGATCCCATTGGCCAGCTTAGCTAATATTGAGAAAAACAGTTGAAGGCTCGACGCCATTTGAATTATTACTGTCCATTGAACAGGACGATTGAAAGTCTGTGAAGTGTGACTTGCCTTATTAAATATATATTAAAGTAAAATAAAAAGGCGTCATAGTCCAGCCAGTGGCACGTCTGAAGTTGTGCCAATTCAACGTACCTGTGTGTTTTCATTGAATTTATGGTAAGACAGAAATTATTAATATTTTATTTTAAAATGTGAGTGTGAGATACTGCCATATGACAAATATTACGACTGTAAGTACATAGACTAGGTCCCTAGCCGACTTCTGCAGGGCCTAGATTTTGATCCCTCATATAACAAGCTACAAGAGATGTGGAACTAACATATTTTATAGGTTGTCACCATGGATCATCTCACCTATCATATTTAATAGAAAAAGATCATTGAGAATGGCAGAGGTGTTTCAGCCATTAGGGGAGAGGAATGTGAAACTAGTACTACTTGTTACATCATTTATGTGGATGGGCTGGGTTGGTCAGAGAGATCTGACCCAGGTCTTTTGTTTTAAATATATTATTGTTTGTAAAATTGGTGGATTAGATAGTATGTTAAGACCGAACATAATTTTCATGTTGCAGGATTTCTTTGTCTGGCACTGTGCTAGTACCAGATGTTCTGAAGTGAACGACTCTGTATGAGAGTGGATGTGTCTCTAGTGGTACAAGCTGTCTACCACTAGAGTAGTAATATTGATACACGCTGTCTATCATATTACCTCAGAGAAAGTGAGGCAGTGGCCGTTGGCCGGAAAGATAACTATCTTCTATCGTCACAGGCCAGATAAGTACATCGGACCTGGCCTGCGGAATTCATCAACTTCTCCACCCAATAAAAATTGAACTGTACTTGTAATAAAAACTTTTCCACCAATACTTATGTATAACGAGAAAATAAACTTTCTGAAATAAAAGACCGGGTATGATGTAAATACCCCGACCCGCCATCCAGCACTATTTAGGAATTAATATAGGTTTAGTAACAACATTATTAGATTTTGAAATATATGTATGGACAGTTCGTCCTTTTTGGTTTGATTGACTTGAATATATGTGTATATATATATATATATATATATATATATATATATATATATATATATATATATATATATATATATATATATATATACACATATATTTATATATATTGATTTCATTTGATTTGACGGTCCTGACCAAAAGAATATTAGGTTCAGGACTAATAAAATTGTAAAAAGATTTTCCAATACCAAACTTAAAACACAGTGTTAGTCGAGTTGATCATAGAACTTAATATTTGTGAGTGTCTTGAGTATTGGGTTACCATCACACTACAATTTCATTACCCTAGACATTAGACGTAGCTATCAGACATACTAGTCAAGAATAAGTCTGAGTGAGATCTTAGGGTGGTAGCAGAAAGGTTCCCTGAGAGCACACCTCATCAATTGTAATACTCAGGGGCCTTCACAGCTTGATCTCACTCAGTTACACTATCAACTTAACACCAACATTCATAACATCTAAAACCACCACATTAATAAATCACTTCCCCCTCCCTTATTTATTTTACATTCGTAACGATAATTGATTATTAAATGTGTTATTTGTATATATACACACATTTACAGTTGATTTAATCATTTTGAGTGAACTGCACCCGTATTTATCAATCAGTTTAAATACACATTAACAGACCTATGGAAGTAATATTTTACTGATTTAAATCAATTGGGGGCTCATAAAAACGAGCAAACTTTTTACTCCTCATAGATGGTCAGGGAAGATAGAAAGTTTACACGGCCTGGATCCTTTCCGCAGTACTGGATTTCTTAAATTCATATGAGGCTCCCTAAAATTGATGCACCATTCTTCAATTCACATCACTGGCAAGAGTAATCTTGAGCTGAAGGTAGATACCTTTAAAGACCCTCAGTAGATACTCTGAAGCTTAGCCACTGTTGGACCATCATGTGATAGGGTGGGCGAGTTGATGATGGTGCTCTTGTGATAAGTGATCACTTTCTTGCTCACTCGCAACCGACCCGATCAACAATAAAACTCTGATTCTAAGGCAGGGGCTGTTTTTATTCATACAACCCTGTCATTGACAATAAGCACATGAAGCAAACATTAAACAAATAAAACCAAGCAAACAAAACACCCAGCCAGTGCTCAATTGCTAATCGTGCTCTGGTTTCTTTGTCCATTTCCTACCCCCACAGGGCGCCTCGTTTCGTTTGTTCTCTCTGGGCTGCTCTTGCAAAAGGGCCTTTCGCCGACTCACTCTCTCTTTATATAAGCCTTAGGGCTAATCGCTCAACTTAGTGCGCGACGCGTAGTAATTGGGCCACGCAAATAACACACGCAATGAATGCTCTAGAACGAGCGAAAACACAAATATACAACACAACTATTTCTAGGCTTTATTGTGGCCTAGTAATATATCTTCCTCTTGAAGATGTTGTGGTAGAAAGGCACTGAACCACGGAGACAATGGTGATGACAAGATAGCGCTGTCACAATCACTACAGAAGAAGGAGAATAATCCCGTGACACACCTTTGGTTTGATTGTTTTTCAAAGCCATTTTGTTTTTGCTTCAGCAGAATCGAAAATATAAAGTTACCTATATTCTGGCTTATTTACCTCGTTTGGATATAGCCTCGTTTGGATAACATTGCCTTCTTCAACGTCATCAACTTCTAATTCACCGAGTGGTATGGTGGTGAGTGACCTGAATGAGAAGCAGGCGATACAGCAATGAATTGTTTCCTGAAGAAGGTGTTTAGAGTTGTTTGAATTTGTGACTTTCTTTGCTCACATGAATCTGGTGGCAAGACCCAGGAAAGTGCCAGTACATCAAGAGATGAGAACAAAGCACTGACAATTAATATACATACACTGAGGAAACCTGTTGGTAACATTACAAAGCTTTCCGTGTTCTGGAATCCCCAGAATCTTGTTCTGGAGTTGCTGTCAGGGACTCTCTGTCCATGCTTCGGAAGGTTCAGGATGAATTAGTGGACACATCCAAAGAAGCTTAAAATCTTCAGGAACTTTTATGGATCGACAGTCCAGGTCATCCACGCGTAATAGGCAATGAGAGAGCTGACAGAACAGCCTTTAGAGCACCCATAGTGGGACATTGCATATGGATAAACGAAAGATAATAAAGCTATAGATGCTCGCCTGTGGGAGAACGACACTACAATCAATGATTCAACAAGACTAAAATTTCTGGAACTAGGTATCAAAGCGTAAGACTAGCAGAGATGGGCGTATAAGAGGATGCATTCGTCGTGTATACAACCAGCGCGCTACATAAACAACTAGCATTCATACCCTTCGGTATTTGCTGATGGAGTCTGAGCACCTGTGGGTTTGCCCGGAGTGCAATGATGCTGAATCTATTCAAACAGTAACAATTATTTTATGAATTTCTTTTAAACGTTTTCCTAAAGTTCTTTATAATTTACTTCAATTCGTTAATTTATTTATAACCTATTTAATGTAATTAATTTCTTTATAATATACTTCAACTCATTAACTTTTTTACGGGATTTACTCCCACATTGCTCTGAAGTGATGGTCCAACAATGGTCAAAACCTAGAGTAGCCTATCTAGTGAGGGTTTTCAGAGGTATCTACCTTCGCTCAAGATTACTCCTGGCAGAGGTGTAGATAGAAGGATGATGATGCTTCTATCTCTGTGACGATACGGTTGTGCGATCTCATGTCCACTCCGGCAGGATTGCATTACATTCCTGTACGAGTGATATTTTCTTATTTTTCTCTCTCCTGTCATTATTAAGTGGCATATTTTATGCACCATTATTTACTCTCTATGCTGAATCTAATAGGGGAAAGTCTCTAGCACTCCACTCTCCTACGGAAGTATTTGCTATGGGACAGACTTTATCTTGTTTACCACTCCTCCGACTTATTTACGTTCCGTCAGGTGAACTGGGGTATTATCGTAATAATACCCAGTCATTATCACCGGTCAGCGAGCGAGATTCTTATCATGAAAAGACATCTATAGAAGCCAATATTGTCTGTCTGAGATAGCCGTCTGATGTGTGCAGATTACACAGGTGGTAGATGCGTTTATCGTTTCATGGGACCATCCCTGTGTGTGTTATTATCACGATAATCTGTCTGGAGAGACAATATTGGCGATAGGTAGCATCTGGTCATAAAATGAGTTCACATGTGGTGTTTATGAGTTGTGCACAAGATTCCAGCGGAAGTCTGACGCAGCGATATGAAGAGGTCACGCATGGATAACAAATTTAACATTTTGAATCACATGAGGGTATTTTTATAATTTGAAACACCCCTACCCACGTAGTTGTGACGGTATTGCCTCCCCTGCTTAGCAGTAGTGGTCCAACAAGAGTATCTAATATAGACATCAATTGAGTCTATTTGTACACAGGATTACTCTTGGCAGAAATGTAAATAGAAGAGTAGTAAAGCTTCTATCACATGGGAGTCTCCACAAGAAATTCAGGTAAGCGAAAACAATGCTCACCGTAAGTTACCGGGGAGCGAAAGGGGAGCAAAGAATAGTAACACTGTTCCCTGTCAAGCATGTCGTAGACAGCGACTAAGAAGGGTTGGGCATGGGCCAGTTACCCCATCCTGTAAAAAATTTAAACCACAACAAACTTCAACAAATATCGACAAGTAAATTAAAGAAAATAAAAAACAGCCATCCAAGACAGGGGAAGGTCCTCTCACAGGGAGGAGTATGATGCAACACAGAGAAAGCCGAAAGGAGTCTGTGTTACTGACTAACCTTCTTTCTTCTAGGAGAACTTCCAGATTTGGCACCTGGAATGTTCGGACATTAAACGAACAAGGGAAAGTGGCACAAGTAGCAGCAGAGATGAGGGAATATAAAATCGAGGTTCTGGGACTGTGTGAAACAAAGTGGAAGTGGGTAGACAGGAGGATACTCATCACAGGTGAATTGGTGCTGTCATCAGGACATGAAGACGAAAGTTCACACCACAGTGAAGGGGTAGCTCTTATGTTATCTTAAGAAGCACAGAAAGCACTCATTGAATGGGACACCGTTGGATACAGAATAATAACAGCTACTTTTAAAACAGCTAAAAAGAAAATAAATGTAAATGTCATCCAATGTTATGCACCAACTAATGACAAAGAAGAGTCTGTGAAAGAAGTATTTTATACTAGACTACAGGAAATTATGGAAAAAGTAAAAAGAAGAGACATCACAATTTTGATGGGTGACATGTATGCAAAGATACATACAGTCAACACCGGCTTTGAAGAAGTCATGGGAAAACAGAGGCAAGGAATAATGAATGAAAATGGGGAACTATTCTCAAACTTCTATGCGTCAAATCAACTGGCTGTAGGAGGAAGCATGTTTCCACAAAAGAGAATACACAAGGCAACATGGATATCACCAGACCACAGAACAAAAAATCAGATTGATCATATATGCATAAACAAGAAGATTAGATCATCATTGCAGGATGTAAAGGTATATAGAGGAGCAGATGTGGCATCAGATCACCACCTTCTGATAGCCAAAGTAAAAATGAAACTCAAGAGATATGCAACAATGCAAAATTATAGACAACAATTTAATGTAGGACATCTAAGAAATCAAGAAACAATAGTCAAATTTGATGTCACAATATCCAACAAATTCCAAGTGCTCCAACAGCTGGAAGATGTAGAGAATACAGAAGACTATTGGCAGCAAATCAAAACGGTATGGAATGAGACATGTGAAGAAATACTGATGAAAAGGGAATGACAACAAAAAGCATGGATAACAACAGAAACCATCAATAAGATAAAAGACAGAAAAAAAAAAAGAAAGCAGATTTAAACACAAGCTAAACCAGAAGTTGCAAAGCCAAGGCTCAAGAAGTATACACAGAAGCAAACAAAGAAGTTAAAAGAAGTATCAAAAGAAACAAGAGGAAGTATATTGAGGAGTTGGCAAGAGACGCAGAAGATGCTGCAGCCAAAGGAAATATGAGAGAAATGTATAACAGCACAAAGAAGCTGACAGGGAAATACAAGCAAACAAGTTGCCTCATAAAAGAAAAGAATGGAAAACTGCTCAGCAATATACAAGAGCAAATGAAGAGGTGGACAGAATATTTTGAGGACCTTCTCAATAGACCAGCTCGACAAAAACCCCCGGACATCAAGCCAACAGAAGAAGAGCTACAAATTAACGGTGAAAGACCAACGAAGGAAGAAATAAAGAAAGCCATAAAGCTCCTAAGAGATGGAAAAGCGTCTGGACCTGATGGCATTCCAGCAGAGGCCATCAAAGCAGATATCGACACGGTTACAGAGATGTTATTTAAATTACTTGGTAAAGTCTGGGAAAAAGAAGAGATACCAGCAGAATGGAAGGAAGGATATCTGGTTAAGTTGATAAGAAGGGGATTTTACAAGAGTGCCCAAATTATAGAGGAATAATGTTACTATTAGTGCAAGGAAAAGTATTAAACAGGATTATCCTTGAGAGATTAAAAGAGTCCATAGACAAGAAACTGAGAGATGAACATGCAGGTTTTCGACAAAACAGATCCTGTACAGACCAGATTGCCACTTTGAGAATAATAATTGAACAAAGTCTGGAATGGAATATTTGTAGACTACGAAAAGGCATTTGACAGTGTAGACAGAGAATCACTTTGGAAATTGATGAGGCATTATGGAGTTCCACTGAAGATCATTAATTTAATAAAGAAAACATATGAAGACATGTTATGCAGAGTTCTTCATGAAGGACAGCTTACAAAACCATTTGGGATAAGAACAGGAGTGTGACAGGGATGCCTCTTGTCTCCATTTCATTTCTTACTAGCAATAGACTGGGTTATGAGAACATCAACAACACACAACAGAAATGGAATCCAGTGGACTCTGACTAAGCAGTTAGATGATCTGGATTTTGCTGATGACTTGGCTCTTCTGTCCCATAACCGTAATCAGATGCAGGACAAATTGAAAACACTCGATGAGAGGTCACAGCAATTGGATCTGAAAATACACAGGGAAAAGACAAAAATAATGAGAATAAATGCAGGTAATGAAAACAGGGTTGACCGTGAAAAAGCACCAATACAAGATGTAGAATCGTACACATATCTTGGCAGCAATATAGACAAAGTTGGAGGGACAGACAGTGATATCAAAATAAGAATACAAAAAGCAAGAGGAGCTTTCATTGCATTGGGAAATATATGGAGATCAAGAGAAATCGGATCCAACACGAAAATAAAAATCTTCTACTCAAATGTGAAGTCAGTCCTATTGTATGGCTCTGAGACATGGAGAACAACAAAGACAACAACCAAAAAGCTACAGACTTTCATAAATGGGTGCTTGCGTAGAATAGAGGGATTAAAATGGTATGACAAGGTTACCAATGTGGAACTGATGACAAGAACTAGACAAGTGCCAGTGGAACAAGAGATGAGAAGAAGACGATGGCGATGGATAGGACACACACTGAGGAAACCTGTTGATAGCATTACAAGGCAGTAATAAATTTAATCCCTCGGGATAAAACTTCCTTTACACTTAAACTGAATAGCTTTGCTTTACATTGCATTTAAATGACAATGGTTAAACGTACAGATATAATATGTTTTACATTTACATCTCCACTGTCTGAAAAAAGTTCACAATATAAATTCATTCGTGTTTCATTTACATTTACACTTGTAGAAAAGTTTAAAACTGCTATTAATTAAAATGAATATTTTCCCATGGACATTTATACTGGTTTAAAGCGTGAAACCTTACATTAATTTTAAAGTGAATATGTTTATAGGGACATTTACACTGCTTTAAAATGTAAGTCTTGTGCTTAGAATGGACATCATTTCTTTTTATTTTCCCTCCCTGCTCTATAGGGAACCTGGAACTACTTTATGCTTTTAGTTCTCTTTACGAAGCTATCAATAAAGCAATCACCAGCCCGTGCAGTTGTGGTTCATGAATCACTGATAAAGTCCCTTTGGTGTTCTGATTACAACACCAGTTGATGAAGTCCCTTTTTGATAACTCTCTCTTTTTTCATCATCATCAGTTGATAAATATAAGCTCACTAGAACATCACCAGAGTTAAATGCTGTGTTGTTGTGTTGCTCGTGGTTTGAGTATGGAATGTCAACTCGACCTACGCAGTGATGTGTAGACATAGATTGAGAGTCTAATATGCGAATGATAAGAAGAGTTCGTGGTGTTGACAAATGGTCTTTTTCTCACACACATGTATGGCTGGAAGTCATCGACACCAACGACTGTGTACCTTTGCTACAGTTTAATTGGACGTACACACTCGACAGCACGAATAGTGACAAATCACAGGTTGGCATAATACATCATGGTACAGTGGATAAATGGTCTTGCAATGATACATGGGCACTCATGTAGAATAATAGCATAATGGACTGTCAGTGGACAAGCACTCAGTATTGCCCATATATATATATATATATATATCATCTGAGTTTACTGACAAAGCACGTCAGATTATAAACAACAGTCAAGATGGCTTCTAGACCTAACCTCGTCTAGTGAAGATTCCTTACAATAATGTTCAGCACATATTTTCCATATAATCATATTGAACCGCTAGTAATGGGTTCTCATGTGTAGAAGTGATCTCTGGACTCATCAAGCGATAATACGGGGCATCCCTTTCTCTTCTTGAAAGTCACAAAATATTTGGATACAAGATGGCTTCTCTCGTGAGCTGTCACTCACGTTTGGATACAGATAATGAATCTGCATTTCCTCAGACGTACAAATCGTGTCTATCGAGAAACGGTGGCTTAGCCAGAGTTCATAAGAAGTATCTTTTGTTACCTTGGTATCAGAAATATGATTCTGCCATTCCTTGGCAATAAGAATAAACACTGGGGTAAAGCATACACGATAGGTCTAGACGACTATCACTTTCCCCACAAATACTGAGATCACTTTTTCCGGCGACAAGCCGCTACACAAAAATCACAGCCCCCATCAGGGCGAAGCCAAATCATACCTCTCTAGCGACACATCCGCCGAACAGCCCTTTGACCTTTCTATCGACAAAAGACCATATAGTTCGACTTAGATATGTAAAGATATACAGATATAAGACAGACTCGTCCTACCCAGACAAACAACACACATAAATTCAGGCCATAGATACACCGAAGCAAGAACAACCTATTTCTACCCAAACAAAGAATAAATCGCAGTAAAACTGGATTCATCCGCGGAGTTCGATCAAAAATGACGACACTCCTTTCAAGTGAAGTAACTCAATAATGACTTTTCCTAAAGCACTAAAAAGTATCTATTTTGTTTACAAAATATTTGCGAACATAACAAGCATACAAATGTATTATATTGTAAGATATCAAAGACTGCACGTAACAGTCTTACCACACCTCCCGGGAAAAAAAAATGGAACTTTTTTTTTTTTTTTGAAATACATCTAGGAGCAATGTACAATAGGCTCACAACGCATGAATAATGCGCAGATGAAAATATCAGGAATAAATATAACGCCTAATATGAGGCTAAGTCGACTTATGGAGCGACTGGTGAGAATGTATCTCATAAACTGAGAGAAATTATTTCTCTACAAGTAAATTTTTCCAGGAAGGTGTCATCAAAGTATAATACAATTCTGGCAATTACACAATGCCTAAAAAATTTCATACCATAATTTCGTATTAGATATCTTAAATTTATGATTTATGAAGAAAAATCATCAAAGCACAGCGGTGAATAAACATCAATGAACCGCTAAGTAGTGATACAATCATTATATTATTAAATTACAAATGTGTATCTATCTTGATATAGAAAGGAACTATTATAAACTAGACATATCAAGAAGTCTAAGATCTAATAGTTATGTGGAATCATGTGGGCATCTTGACAGAATGTCTGCCATCACATTATCTGATCCACGAATAGCTCGCACAGAGAAATGAAAAGGTTGAAGAGCAATTGCATATCGAGTAGACCTCGAGCTCTTCAAATTCTTACTCTGTATAGCAGTAAGGGCTTATTGGTCGGTTTCTACTATGAAATGTGCGCCTAGAAGGAATCTCTGTAGTTTGAGGATCGACCAAACCATAGCTAATAGCTCACGGTCTAAAACCGAATAATTCCTTTCTGCCGCATTAAGTTTTCTGGAAATATACATTACAGGATGCAGAGTTCCAGAGTACTCTTGCATTAGTGCCGCTCCAATCCCAGTGGATGAAGCATCACTACGAAGAACAAATGTCTTATCTTTAGTAGGTAACACTAAAATTGGTGGTGTTGAAAACAATGTTTTAATCTTATCCAAAGAGCATTGGCATTCCTGAGACCAGTGGACCATATTAGGCGAACCTTTCTTTAAAAGTGTAGAAAGAGGTGCCATGATAGAGGATAGATTCTGAATGAATCTGCCATAAAATTGAATAAGACCTAACAGACTTCTCACTTGTTTTTTAGTCTTAGGGATAGAGATGTTAAGTATCTTACTAGTATTATGGTCCTCTGTCTTTAGGAAACCATGACCAACTCGGTGGCCTAGGAAAGAAATTTCGCTAAAATCAATATAGGCTTTAGAGGGTTTCGCTGTCAGGTTGTGCTCGCGCAAAGTAGACAGCAATTCATCTAACCCTGAATAGTGATCTTCCCAAGTATCGCTGAAAAGACAGATGTCGTCTAGATATGCAATGACATCTGACCGATAATATAGGATTCGGCGCATCATGCGTACGAATGTAGCTGGTGCGTTCATAAGACCGAAAGGCATAAAATTCCATTGGAACAAACCTCTAGGTGTTGAAAAAGCCGTGAGAGGTTTGGCGCGTTCAGATAAAGGAACTTGCCAATATCCTTTAGACAAATCAAGTTTAGTGAAAAAATGAGATTTGGAGAGTCGAGTAAGTAGCTCTTCCAGTAAAGGCATAGGTTCGGCATCGAACTTCGTTACTTGATTCAATTTGCGATAGTCAACGCAAAGACGTATGTTATTGTCTTTTTTCCGAACAATAACCATCGGCGAAGAATATGCAGAGGTGTATGGTTCGATTATTTTCAAATCTATCATCTCATCCAACTCTTTCTCGACTTGTGCTTGAAAATGTATAGGTATAGGATAAGGTCTAACCCTAATAGGCGTATGGTCAGTTAGAACAATGTCATGTTCAATGACATGAGTTTGTCCAGGGATGTCAGTGAGTACATCCTGAAATGTTTGCAACATAGTTGAAACTTGTCGCTGTTCTCCTAGAGACAAATCAGGAGAGACAGTAACGTTCTTCCATGATTCACTAGAATGAAGTGGGATCATTGGAAGAGGAAGATTTACATCTGAAAAACTTGTTTCCTCATCCTGTATCACGGACAGTGATGAGTAATGACCATGTTGTACTGGAGAATTGTCCGTTGCTTGGAAAATGGGTTGCAAATAATCCGGACGTTCATGGAATTCAGTAAGCATATTGATGTGGAAGGTTTTATGCTTCCCATCAATATCGACAATATAGTCGACATCGGAAATTTTCGATATTATATCGTACGGACCTTTCCAAGAAATAAGTAGTCTGTTTTCCCTACAAGGTAGTAATACAAATGCTTTGTCACCAGGACAAAGTTGTCGTAAGCATCTCTTCTTATTGGCAAATTGCCTTGCCTTCTGTTTCGCAAATTCAGAAGAAGAAGTTGCTAATTTGCATGCTTCGATAATCTTTTGTCTCAACGCGATGACATATTCGTAGGATGACTTTGTGTCATCGTCAATATTGTCAGCTGTTATGAGATCATGAAGCAACGACATAGGGCCACGCGGACGCGCGCCAAAGACGAGTTCAAAGGGAGAAAATCCTGTATGTTCATTGGGGACCTCTCTGTAAGCGAAGAGGGCCGCAGGTAAAACTCTGTCCCAGTCTTGAGGATGATCCTCAGTTATCTTCCCTAGTAAGTTTTTAAGTGTTCTATTAAGGCGTTCGACCATCCCATTAGACATTGGATGATAGATACTACTTAAAGATCTATCTATCTGCAGAGTAGACATTACTTGAGACATGGTATCTGATATTAGTTGGGTGCCATGGTCTGACAATATCTCTCCGGGGAACCCCAGACGAGAAAATATAAGCCAAAGAGCATCTTCAATATCAGCAGTAGTAATGCTCTTCAGAGGAATAGCCTCTGGCCAACGTGTGATAATATCAACACACGTCAAGATAAACTGATGTCCTCTGGCAGACTTGATCTTAAATGGACCAATAATGTCTATGGCCATTTTTTGAAACGGCCGAATAGGAATGTCTGCCGCCTGAATGGGTGCAGCATGCCGTGGACCTTTGGATTTAACTTCCTGACATACTTTACAAGATCGACAATAAATCCGTATGTCCTTGTTTACCAATGGCCAAAAGAAAGCCGCAAAAACTCTTGACTTAGTACGGGAAAAACCCATGTGTCCAGCACACTGAGAGTCGTGAGCGTGCTGCAAAATTTTAACTCTCAATTTCTTGGGAACCAGGATTTGAGAATGACTTGACGTAATGGAGTCTTGAACCATACGTATAAGTACGCCATTCTTCTTTGTAATCCACGATTTACGACTTGTGTCTTTATTCGGATCACCTTTAGTTGCAAGAATGAAGAATTTCTTCAGAGTGGGATCATCTTCTTGCTGTTTTATAAACGAGTCACGAGAAATTACCAAGGGTTCATCTTGGTTATGCACTTCATTATCTTCAGTAGATGAAGTTTGAGGCATATTAAGAGCCTGAGCTCTAGTGACTACAGCGTTAGCAATCTGCATGTTTTGCCTTTCCCATTCGGAAATTTGTTGCGGAGTGCATTCTTTGACTCCATGAATGCGACCGATGATGAGGTCAGCGATCGGATTCGGAAGAAGACATGCGTGTACATCTCCTGTAAAGAAAGGAGTAGCAATCCTAATGATAGCAGTAGAGTATTTCTCTAATGTGCCGCCAAATGTTACACATTTGACTACTTGTCCAGTGGCACGGGAAGGATCTACGAGTGACTGCCTAACACCAATTGTGGTGCATCCAGAATCAAATAGCACGGAGACTGGATTGTTATTTACTAAACCCTTATGTAAGACAAGAGAACCTCTTCCATCATGCGCGACTGATGCAGGAAGAGCAGGAAGAGGATGGCCGCAGCTTAAAGTAGACACTGTGGTTGGCTCAAATAATGTTTTGCATTGGGGGCACTGAGATGCTCTCCCAAAATCAAAAGCGGAACAAGCCATATTATTAGCGTCATTATTGTCTTTACTCTGTTTATAGGCTTCATGGGACTCTTGTTGTGCAGAGTTTGCCTGAAAATGTGGTTTATGTCTTCTGTTTTGAGATCTACCTCGGTTATTATTACCTCTGTAGTTATTGTTACCTCTATTGTAACCCCTATTTGGGTTTGAGTCATAGTTCTCTTGGTTACCATTATCATATTCATTATAATGAGTATCTCTGTAATTGCGATCTTGTTGACTCCAAGACGGATACCTCGGATAGTTTCTATAATTACTTCCTCTATGGAAATTGCTATAATTGTGACCACCCCTGTGTCATGAGCTATCAGCTCGTCTCCAGTTCTTTGAAGAAGAACCCTGAAATGATTGGTTACCTTGGTTTTGATAACTATTATGGTTACCTTTTTTATCAAATCTGTTTTGAGGTCCCTGAAATCTGTGTGAATAATTGGGATTGTATGGTGTTGCTGAAGCAACTGGCATACTCTCCTTAATCTTAGTGTTGCCAAAAGTCACGTCGGGGTGTGCAGTGACATATTGGGAACAATATTCTTCCATTTCCTTTAGAGATTTGGGTTTACGCTCATGTATAAATTCAAGGAATGGTTTGTTAAAAACATGACATAATCTTATCTCTGAGCAACAAATCCATAAGTCCTTCATACGTTTTTTCTGTTTGGAAAGCTCAATCCAACGATCAACTGTGAGACGTGCCTTTGCAATGAATTCTGAGAATTCTACACCTGTCTCAGGCACCATCGTCTTAAACAAAAGGCGATAGCCTTCCTCACTTAGCTGGTATTTTTTATCAAAGCCGCCCTAATGACATCATAATTATCCTTATCTGCTTCTCCTACAAGGCATAATCTAGTCAGAGATTCACCTTTCAAGTTTTCTGCTAATTGATTAGCGTATTGTGATTTATCCACATTATGTGTACGACAAGAACGTTCAAATCTATCCAACCAGAATGTAATATCATCACTGGACTGATTGAACGGTGGAACCTTAACCTTGTAAATAGAAGGTTTACCATTACCACTAGATGCCTGATTAACATTACTCATACTTGTCAATCTCAATTTCTCTAACTCAAATTCATGTTCTCTTATTGCTTTTTTTTCTTCAGCTTCTCTGTCTAATTTTTTTTGTTCAGCTTCCCTGTCTAATCTTTTTTGTTCAGCAGCAGCTTCTCTTTCTAATTTTTTTTGTTCAGCTTCAAATCTCCTTTCCTCCACCTGCATCTGCAATTTCTTTAGTTCAGCAGCAGCATCAGCTTCTTTTTCTAATCTTTTCTCTTCAGCCAGAGCTTTTCTCTCTTCTGCAGCAGCAGCTTTTTTCTCTTCAGCAGCTAATGCTTTGTCATATTGAGCAACTGCCATTCTTCTAATTGTTGACCAGTCTTATCAAGGGCTTTCCCTTGTATAATGAAGTATTCTAATGTAGACATGATGTCTAACAATAATACTAATCACCTGAAATAATAATAATACCACAAGTTCTTAATGACTTGATTAATCAGCACACTATCCCAATATCTGTGGGTCACAAGCCTTAATAAGGTCTTGTATAACAGTAATAATAATCAAGTACTGGTTTATACCATAATCCAAGTGCAGTGCACAAGCAATAGTGTCATATGAAATATACCTATATAAAACATATGTCAACCAACAGAATACATAAAGTACAAATAAGACTGACAATACGAAAACGTTTGCAGAAATCAAATAAATCAAATAGGGAAATCAATGAAAGTAATCACTGAATCTGCAAGGAATAACAACACAAATGACGTCACAGTATATGAATATAAATTGTGAATAGAACTGAAAGATAGAAAAGGGTAGACCAACAAATTACAAACCATTCAAAACAAAACTAAAGAACAAAGAAATATTACAAAAATAACAATAATTACAGTCTTCACAGCTAACACAAATAGCAACTAGTTGTTGCAAGCAAATTTCCAATTAAGGAAATTGCACCTAAAGAAAACGCCCACAACGGACCCTCTATGACGTGGGATATTCTGTTGTGAGGACACCGCCCAACTTAAACACAACCCGCTGACATAGAAACTAACATACTATACAAACAAATAACATGTAAACATAAATATATAAATTATGTGTATGATAGTATGTGTTGCAAAATAGGCTCAGTTTTACAGTAATGGCAAAGTTATTCTTATAAAAATAAATAAACTGCCACTTTATTGAATTACAAATTCTGGCCTTAAATATTAAAGTTCAACACAATAGCAGAACATAAGAAGATCCATCGATGAAAATAGGACTTCTTAGTTCTATAATACTGTCTTCCTGTTAATATTGACAAGAATTGATCCAACTGTTCTGTGAAACTCTGTAATGTCTAATGTAAAAATGTCAACAACGCTGACCTACATACTGCATTCACTTGACAGGTCACGTGACGAAGTGTTGACAAAGAGCAAACTAATACTGCAAGTGTGTCGTATCAGCCACAGGAAACGGTCTGGTATCGGTAGTCTGTTGACTTCTCAACCTCTGCGAGGTCAAACCCAGAAAGCTGGTCCACCAGTTGATAAAGTCCCTTTGGTGTTCTGATTACAACACCAGTTGATAAAGTCCCTTTTTGATAACTCTCTCTTTTTTCATCATCATCAGTTGATAAATATAAGCTCACTAGAACATCACCAGAGTTAAATGCTGTGTTGTTGTGTTGCTCGTGGTTTGAGTATGGAATGTCAACTCGACCTACGCAGTGATGTGTAGACATAGATTGAGAGTCTAATATGCGAATGATAAGAAGAGTTCGTGGTGTTGACAAATGGTCTTTTTCTCACACACATGTATGGCTGGAAGTCATCGACACCAACGACTGTGTACCTTTGCTACAGTTTAATTGGACGTACACACTCGACAGCACGAATAGTGACAAATCACAGGTTGGCATAATACATCATGGTACAGTGGATAAATGGTCTTGCAATGATACATGGGCACTCATGTAGAATAATAGCATAATGGACTGTCAGTGGACAAGCACTCAGTATTGCCCATATATATATATATCATCTGAGTTTACTGACAAAGCACGTCAGATTATAAACAACAGTCAAGATGGCTTCTAGACCTAACCTTGTCTAGTGAAGATTCCTTACAATAATGTTCAGCACATATTTTCCATATAATCATATTGAACCGCTAGTAATGGGTTCTCATGTGTAGCAGTGATCTCTGGACTCATCAAGCGATAATACGGGGCATCCCTTTCTCTTCTTGAAAGTCACAAAATATTTGGATACAAGATGGCTTCTCTCGTGAGCTGTCACTCACGTTTGGATACAGATAATGAATCTGCATTAAAGTTAGTCATTCATTAAATGTTCTCATTGCTCTGTAGATTCTATTATGATACAATTGACTTCATCATACAAGATATAGTGCTGCTAGGAATGAATGTCGTTTTCATCTAGATAAATATTTCCTCAGACGTACAAATCGTGTCTATCGAGAAACGGTGGCTCAGCCAGAGTTCATAAGAAGTATCTTTTGTTACCTTGGTATCAGAAATATGATTCTGCCATTCCTTGGCAATAAGAATAAACACTGGGGTAAAGCATACACGATAGGTCTAGACGACTATCACTTTCCCCACAAATACTGAGATCACATTTTCCGGCGACAAGCCGCTACACAAAAATCACAGCCCCCATCAGGGCGAAGCCAAATCACACCTCTCTAGCGACACATCCGCCGAACAGCCCTTTGACCTTTCTATCGACAAAAGACCATATAGTTCGACTTAGATATGTAAAGATATACAGATATAAGACAGACTCGTCCTACCCAGACAAACAACACACATAAATTCAGGCCATAGATACACCGAAGCAAGAACAACCTATTTCTACCCAAACAAAGAATAAATCGCAGTAAAACTGGATTCATCCGCGGAGTTCGATCAAAAATGACGACACTCCTTTCAAGGGAAGTAACTCAATAATGACTTTTCCTTAAGCACTAAAAAGTATCTATTTTGTTTACAAAATATTTGCGAACATAACAAGCATACAAATGTATTATATTGTAAGATATCAAAGACTGCACGTAACAATCACCATTCTATACGCTGAGGTTGCCAGCCTCAAATGACTTTGACATCCAATAACGAGTTTCACACAATAAAATTCACATGGTAATATATACATATGAATGTTAGTTCATATGTTATAGTAAAATATGAAATGTAAATCCAACATACGCCAATCCTGGCTACAGACTTGTCGCACAGATGAATAAAAGAGACGTATCGTTCTCTTACAACACGTGTCTCGGATTTCTTTTAATTTTAACATAGATTGCCCCTTCTGACTCCGTGTTTCTTCAATTTCCTAGTCCCGGTTGTTCCTTATTAAAATTTGAAACAGATTTCTTGTGCTTTATAAGTCTTATCAAGTTCTCCAATAAAAGGTCCGGATAACAATTAGGAATTATGAATCTAGTTCTTCCTCTGGCAAAGGTCTGATGTCTTAGCGAGCGTGCAAATTACAGAGAAATAAAACTGTGAAATTGTCAGCCTATATTCCCTCCAGTGATGTTATGAATCTAATCAGAAAGATCCAATCATTTCAAATCATGCAGATAGGGTGTGATATTTTAAAATAGTCCCACGTGACATAAGGTGCATGCCTGCAAAGGTCACGTATTACCATATATAGACATCTGATGCCTTGCATATACTCTCACAAACACATTTGTAGACTCTTATTGTCTAAAATGTAATAACTCCATGATTTCTTTTAACCAAGTGACCGGAAGCGATTATATCACACTTGTCTGCCCCCATGTGTCACTCAGACAGTACTCTCGTTATCTGTCGTATGAGTACGCAAACTCAGTGTCTTACAGGTGGTTACGCCTATAGCGCTGGCCGATGTACGTGTACCAACAAATCTGGGTAGCGCCAAGCAAATATGATGTGTAATATCAGCCGCTCCTTGCAAATGTGTTATTTATCACCTACATGGTGCTTTGATAAAATCAAATATCTGCTACTTCGCAGAAAAATAACGAGGAAAGAAAGAAAGAGAGAAAGAAAAGTGCGATAATTGACAGCACATATTAAAAATGAGTACCACAAATGTACCGATACTGCGGAGAGAACCAAAGATCGCTAAGAGGTCATCCATTTCGTCACAACCATCATCATCATCCCCATCATCATGATAATCATCAATATCATCCTTTTCCTTTGCGCTCTTTACTTCTTCTTCTTCTTCGTTCGTCCTAAGAAGGACGTTGGTTGCGGTGTGTCCGTTTACAGCGAAGCTGCGATATTTGCGCCTTTCGACCGACACATCCGACTTCAGCACGGCATTTTTTGGGACCAGGTTGGCCTTCCCACTTCGATCCCTACTCTCTCAGCCAAACTGCAGTAATGCAGCCTTTTTCCAGGACCACCACTTGGAGGTGGAGTAGGGTCTTGGTCAGCTCTGGCTCGCTGACCCTGACGCAAGCCATCAAGCTAAGGGTCGCTGACTGCATTTATCAGTGTTACCGCGTCTTTGGTCCCGCCCTCTTTACGATGCAAGGAGCCATCATTACAGTTGTTCCCCCTTCAGGAAGCCAGCACCAAGCAGTCACGTGCTCTTGCAACGGTGGTTTCTGTGGCAATTTGTTTTACACGATGAGGTTCCCCGCCCTTTACACAGCCTCTTATTAGTCGCCTTTTACGACATGCCTGAGGGTACAGTAGGCCTTTTCTGTGTCTCTTCATTTACTACCGCGAAGTACACCGGACTCCGCGAAGTACACCGGACTTTCGTGAAGTACACCAGGCGCACTATCTCATTACTAACTTGTTTATCTTTCAACATAATGATATTTCATATGTACTTATTTACCTCTTTACAATTTTCACGAATGAGCAGTTTAAAAAAAGTGAGTAAGCCACAGATGGGAACAGCCTAGGATCAAACTCACGCATTGGGCGGAATGACATCAAAAACTCACCTTTTAATTCGGTTATTTATTTCTCAAAAGTGCTCACAATCATGACGTCATCGCAAGCCGCCTGCATTTGCAATATGTTACTCAGGTCTTCTGATTGAAGATATCGATACAATAAAGCATGTTCGCGATGTAATTGAGTATTCACAAAACTTACTCGAGGCCGACGAGTATAAGAAACGAGACTCGAGTAGAATGACTATTATGTGGGGACTTTCTTTGTCAAAGAAGCCATTGGGGTTTGTGTTTGGGCTTATTATTTGTACACGTGGCTTATCTTTAAGTGAGAGAGCTTATTTGCTGCTTGATTGATACCGCTGACATGATATAGGGAGGGAAAAAATAGGAGAACGCAGACGTTGTTTTCTGTGCTGGGTATTGTATAGGGAATTCCCAAAATGTACTGCTCACAACAAAAGGTGCAAAATATACTGTAAAAAAAAAAAAACGAAGTTTGGAGATTTAACTAGGGCCCGAGTAATTTCCAGTTATCAATGAAGCGTGTAGTTAAGATTTGAACTAAGGTTTTTTATACCAACCTCTGGGTTTATTTAACGGATGACTGGTGGAAATAATGTAGAAGTTTGCTAATTAATTTACTGGAGTAGCATTTCACAAAAATTTAAAGAAATTATTTTTTTTTTAAACGGAGCACAAGATAGCAAGCAACGTTGTGGGACAAAAAAACTTTCTCTGGTCAATATGAAAGATAACATTATTTATATACATATAACATTATTTTTTTTTCTTTTGCTTTTTTGTTGCCGTCTTTCTCATTTCTTTGCAAAAAGCGCATTTCAACCTCTTCAGTGATTCTTTAGCTCTGATGAAGGCTTACTTAACGAATACATTTGTTCTGTCCTTGTAATTTTAACAGCCTGGTTGTTACTATATTTTCTTCTACTAGATCTTCTTGTTCCTCGTTCGTCCTGAACAGGACGTTGGTTGCGTTGTGTACGTTTACAGCGAGCCTGCGATATTTGCGCCTTTCGGCCCGACACATCCGACTTCCGCAAGGCATTTTTTGTGGGACCGGGTTTGCCTTCCCTCTTCGATCCCTACTCTCTCAGCCAGACTACAGTGATGCAGCCTGTTTCTAGGACCACCACTTGGAGGTGGAGTAGGGTCTTGGTCAGCTCTGGTTCGCTGACCCTGACGCAAGCAGTCAAGCTATGACTGCATTCATATCTTTTGCTGCGTCTTCGGTCCCTCCTACTAGATCCAACAGTAGACAACCTATGAGCTATACGAATCTACTTTAGAATTACTGGGCTCTGTATAGACATACCTTGATAGAGTCAAGTCCATGTCCAGATTTCTGAGTATTTGGAATTGGTTTGATTTTTAGAACTATCTTCATTGCACACGTACAACTCCACCAGCTCTCCAATCTCCTCCCTTAGCTCACGGAAGGAAGATCTCAGCTCAGTGCACGAACTCCGTAGAACCAGCGAGAATCCCAATGTGTGCATAGGGCCTATAGGAATCAAAAATATTATACATATTTGTGTGGTGGGTAGGTTTCTAACTTATAAATTTTGCCAGGGCAGCGGCCTTGTGGCCTAATCTTTACCTAGGCTTGACTTATTTAAGAAAAGCTTAGCGTACTCTGCTGCTCATCTTTGGAATTGTCTTCCACATAACCTAAGAAACAACCTCAGTCCAAATTCATACAATCGTAGACTTTCGAATACTTTATGAATTCTGATTACATGCCACCCTAATCGGATTATCTTTTCTTATAATATCAACTGTAGGTTCTAATGACGATGTCTGTACTTTTCAATATATTTTATGTCTTGTTTACAAGTGTCACTGCGTTATTTTCCAGTGCATCTTTTGTACGAAATTCAGACTGGAAACACTAAAGTTGGCAACCCTGATGTAACTAAACCGGTCAGTCATGTGACGATCCGGAAGGCGGTAAAAAGGAGGCGCTAAAGAGTCAGTGATCGTCTAGTCAGGTCCGGCAGTGGACGTACTGAGTTTTCCCTGCCCAGCGTTATGGCTGAGAAGAGTGTGCCATGAGATTCATATTCTGAGTTTTGCCTTCCTGCGGAATTTTGGGAGTGTAGTGCATAATTCTAGTTTGGAATGTTAATTAGTGGCATTTTTCTACTTACCGCAGAGGATACGTTGTCCAAATTTGGAGGGTGTTTTCATTGTATAGATTAAGGCCGCTGTGTGAGCGGTAATCAGTTCATTGCTAATACTAGGCCGCCATATTGGGTTAAATGCGGTTAGTAGTTAAATATAGTAAGTCTTGGTTTGCTCTGGCATGTATGTATGTCTCTCTATATTTAATTCATATATTTGTAGCCTTGTGTGGCGATATTGTGTGCATTCGATCATTAAAGGGAAATTCCTGTTGAAGGTATTATTTCTTATTGTCAGCATTATATGTGGTGGTCGTACCTTTAGAAGGACCAGCCTTGTTTATCATTAGTGGTGGGGTGTTAGCAAATCCACCGCATATTGTGCTTTGACAGCTGGGGAGCTCTGGTCCGATTATTTAGAGGCCGTGGGGCCAATATTTGACAATATTATATTATATTTGAAGGCCATTGGTGGCTCTATTGTATTATATAAAGGCCATGGGGCCTAGTTTTTCAGTATAAGACTAGAAACTAGTATGCACACAGTGTGTTAGAAGGTTATGTAGCAGTGTGTTCTCGCCTTCAGCTTTAACAGTATTCACAATTGTGAGCTATTTAAGTTTTCTGGTTTCAGTGCAGTTTGTGTGTCAGTCAGTGAACTGTTTACGGTCGAGTGACCTCTATAACGCTAGTGACCCAGTGAGGCAACAGGGCACAGTGTCAGAGTAAAAGTAGTATTTTCAAGTTCAGATAATATTTGGACAGTGTGTGTGACATCGTGTTGCAAGATAATTTTGGTGCTAGAGTGGCAATTACTTGTTGATTATGTGTCAAAGTGTTAGAATTAAGTTGCAGCTTGCGTCTGGCTTGTCAGTTTAAAGCATTGCTAGATAGGGTTGTGGCGTAGTGATAGTGATCCAGGTGGAGCAGCGGGGTTTGAAGTGTCGTTACTATCTGGTATAGATTGTCCCAGGCGGCAAATGGGTGCCAGATCGGAGATAGTTTGGCTAAGTTCGGTATAGGGTGGAAGAAAGTTGTTGGTAGGAATTTTAGATGGTAAGTAGATTGTCAGGCAACTACTTATGCTATGGATTTCAATATCTACACACCTTCATACTTGGCTCGTACCACTAGAGGACGACCACAGCATACAGTAGCTGACAATAATTGACTATAACACCTTTGACAGGTAAGTTCCCTTTTTAATAATAACTGCACATAATGAAGCCCCACACGGCTCATAATACATGTGAAATACACTGGCTACAAATGCCAGTACAGCTTGCATTAATAACAACTTAATGTATAAATATCATACCCGCTGGAATGGCCATCCTGAATGGACATAACAATGACTTTCGCTCTCCGGCGAAAACTTATGTATTAGGAATAGGCAAAAACTAAATCACACCTGACTTAACATCACTGATCTACAAAATGCCGCTAGAAAAAAATACATTAACATTCTAGCAAAATGCACTACATCCAAAGATTACATGAGGAAAAAACCAGCCCCAAATCAGAACGACGATGGCAGACTCACTACAGCAAAAACGCTGACAGGGAACAACAAACGACCTATCCCGGTCGATGGCCAGAAAGTCAACTAACTTTTTGCGCCAGATTTTGCAATCACTTCCTTTCCCGGTCACCTGACCAAACGGGTTTTTTTATTCTATCAGTGTAGACACTCACAGCGTGACTAACGTAATATTTTGTCGAACATATATACTGTGACTGATATCAATAGGGGTAGAAGTATCTCAGGATATGTAGTACTCCTCTTGGTTGGACATCTTGTTTGTCCTGACCTTACCCCCCCCCCTTTTAAGAAAGAAAACGAAGTTTTCTTCCACCGGAGGAGTCACGCCCAACCCCTTTCGGAGTATGGACGAACAAAATGCCGAGACGGCACCTCCTCATCTACCTAGAGAATGCCAAAGCCGTCCAACACCATTGTCGTTCATGCCTTCTCACTCTATGTACTAAACACAATATGAGCATGAACTAATCCACCCCAGGTACTTGGTAGTCGTGAAAAATAACAACGACTGTCCACACCTGGTCTATCAAAACACAACATATGTTACATATTAGTTATTCATATCTAAGCATCAATAATAAGACATAATCTCATAGTATAAACAATCCTCTCTGCACGCTGCAAATATACCTTATATTATAACATGATTTATACATACGTTGAGTATAACTTTATCCATATTGCCTTTATGGCATCATGACACATAAATCCCATACCGTAATACATTTTTATAAACATCAAATCTAATGATTATAATACATTTCTTCCATAACCCAATGTAAATACTCTCTACGGGTACTCCTGTCCCACACCAACCTCATAACCTGGACAGGACATCCGCTACAATGTTATGTACCCCCCGAATTGGCAAAATGGTAAAGCTGAATTGCTGCAGCAATAATGCCCAGCGTGTCAACTTAGCACTGGTGGATTTAGCCGACTGCAAAAATAGCAGTGGTTCGTGATCTGTTTGGAGGAAAAATTGCGCCCCCAACAGGTATCGTTCCAGCTTAGACACCGCCCAGACAATCGCAAGGCACTCCGTCTCAATCGTAGATTATTTAGTTTCTGCTGGCAACAACTTCCGACTGACATACATTGTAAAGCATAACATATTACAACATAAACATGCATTGCAAAGCATCACATGATATCTACAAGTTTACAATACTCAGATATTCATATCAGAATAGAAATGGGGGCGTGGGTCAGACTCTAAGGTTCGGTTCGCGTCAACCGAAACATCTTACTGAACACGAACCCGACATCTAACACTAGCTATTGCTGGAATATTAGCAGATGGTTCTGAAGCAACGACATATGCTTCTGCCTAACTGCATTACGCGCACCCTACCTATTCGCAAAAGTCACCCGTGCCATTTTCGTATTGTCGCGCAACGACAATACCTCCACAAATCTAACCGGCGCGACCTCATCAAACACTCTTCTGAGTGTGTGCCAACTAGCACTCAGTGGAACGTTACGCACCCAAACTGTGCGATCACTAGCTTTCGGACTCTCGTATAAGATCCTACTGCTCCTAATCATGTCATTTGATACTTGCCGCAAACCGCGTCTACGATGTACCTTCTGGCCATCCACCTTGGGAGTTTGGTGATGCTGAGCCTCTGCTCCAGCCACATCCCTAGCTTTATGGACTCCCCGTACATTGCCGACGATTAAATCGGCAATTGGATCCTCGATAACGAACGCGTTCACTCTACCTGTTATGAACGGAGTGTCCACATTGATACATGCTTGGGGGTAAGACTCCACTTTGCCCCCGAACGTTGTGCACTTTACAGTTTTGCCTGTAAGGCAGAAGTCGTCGATACACGACCGACGCACCCCAATTGTTGTGCATCCAGTGTCCCTCAACACCCGGACTGATCTATTCTCCACCTTGCCTTCGTGGAGAATCACCTTGCCAGTCTCATGGACTGCTGACAGACGTGGTGCCGCATGCCCGCATTGAAGCACTACCCTCTCGTTCACGCGGAACTGAGGGCGACACCCCGCACAGTCCTCATCGTTGATTGTGTCCAACACAAACGCGGAATTCGCGTGTTCAATCTGGGTGGGACACCTGTCAGCACAATGATTATTTCCACCACAATTAGAACACATGCGCTTCTTCTTCGACTCTTCACGTGAACTCTTGCTAGATCCTTTAGACGACGACGACCGCGCATCAGAGTCTGAAGATCGACTCTCCGAGGAACCTCTCCTCTGCTTGTGATGTTTGGTTTTATACCAAAACCGGTCTTCGTCCTGAGAGTCCTGGAAGCGTACCTGCTTACGAGCTTGGCGCTCCTCTCCGTCGCTATTACCTTTAAATTGTCGGTTCTGCCAACTCGGCCGACCATTTCGATGGTATCGGAAGTTCCCATAATTTCCTGTACGTGGCTGATACGGGCTGGAAGGCTTCTCATACTTCTGCTCCTGACCCCTGTCTGCCTTGTCTGACTGATTTCGCCAATGCTGGCGCTGAACTTTGCCGACACTGGCAACTATGTCATCTGACAGACCTGACTTCTGAATGGCTTTGCCCAGATGGGCAAGGACATAATGGTGCCCCAATTGGGCCATGGACTCAATATCCTTTGGTTGACGTTCCTGAAAAAACGCAACCAACTCACTGGAACACGAGGACAACACTTTGTCCCGTAGCACCAAGTCTAGCAAGCCATTAAAGTCCTTAGAAATTCCCTCCATTTCGATCCATCTACTCAGCAGAAGTTTGATCTTCGAGATAAAGTCCTCGAAGTCCAGGTCTGCGCTTGGCATCGCGTTTTTAAAACGCGTCCGGTACCCGTTAGCAGTCAAACGGAACTTCCGGAGCAATCTTTCCTTTACTTTGTCGTAATCGGCCCTTTCCTCTAACGGGAGGCTATAAAAAGTCTCCATCGCGGGCCCCACTAGCAGCGTCGATAACAGAGATCGCCACTGATCTCTGTCAGCCTTATAAGCCACGCATTCGGCTTCGAACCTCTCGAGGAAAAAATCTAAACTGTCAATGTTATCATTAAAATTCAGCAGATGCAGCCTAAAGGGGCGATGAGCCCCTCCCGGAGTCGAGTTCTGACTACTCGTACCCACTTCCAATTTCTTTAATTGTATGTCTGTTACGCACAGATATTTTTTTCTAAAGACATTGTATAATTAGCTTGTCTGAAATGTACACTTTAATTTTTTTCGGTCAAAGCTAGATAACTCTAGTTTGACTGAGATTACCATTTTCAATGATGGTTACCTTCTCTTGTGTCGGGACACGTCGGTCCATATTTTTTGAACGATGTGTGACCATTCTCCTTATATGGTAGTATCGGTCAAATGTTTCTTGGAATGATTGAAACCAGTGTTAAGGTTGTTATTCCTGTCCATATAAGGCGCGATTTTATTACGAATCTTTATCTGGAATGTTCCTTACATCGTCTCGTTTGATTCTTGATCAGGTGTATGCGTTCTGCGCATGTCCGGACGTTAGGTGTGTCTGGGAAGGTTTTCCTGTCTAGGAGTCGATGGAAAGTTGTGAAGCAGAGAGAAGGCTTCTTGCGTCTCTGTGATTCTTGATAGGGAATTAGGTGCCTTATTGTGAGTTAGTTAGCTTACAAGGTCCTTCCCTTGATTATTCAAAACGCCTGGAGGCGTATGTTTTGTGGTGTTGATTTCGACACAAGGTAATACCTCATTTACGTCTCAAATCTGTAATCGAACTTTATGTTTGACAATGGTCGATCTCTGCTCACTTATGAATCACAGAAATAGAGGTTCTTCTACTAGAAGTCACGCCCCAGGTATCTTCATACCTGAGATTAATATGTACACGGGTCATACTAAGCCCGAAGGACAGTTCTATGTTCTACGAACGTCGCTATGTCAGCGATTGCACCTACGTCGAGGTTAGACTTAGGAATGCCTGTAAAGGTCAGCTTGACCTATACTCCTGGAGCACCATCCTCGTGCGGACAATAATAGACTTATTTTGTACATCTGATCTGCCAGCATCAGAGAGGAGTATTGATTATTATTTAATGAACATTGATGATATGCAGCTGACACTGTTGCAGGATTTTGATGAACCTTATGTATGAAGATCCATAAACAACACTTTAGAATGCTGAATACATTGAACTATTGACATCTATGACTTATGTAACGTATCTGTACTTGTGGCGTCAAATAAATGATGAAACGTCAAGAGCAGTTTACCCTTTTATGACTTCGCATGTCATATTTCATGTGCTGTAACTCTGTGAACTACCTCACTACTATATACACAGCAACTACAAAAACCAGATAAGACACCCTACACTTCAACTATAATATACCTGGTTCCGATAGGGGTGGTATTTGACAGAGCTAAAGATTTACAACATACTTGGACTTATACTTGCAACGTCCATAGTGGCGAGACAGTGTGGCCTGATCATCATTGAGTAAGCATCACCTAATCCACCCTTATCAATGTCTTTATCAATTCTCATTCTCTCGTTCTCTAACTCTAACTCTTTATCTTCTCTCATCTTCTTTTCTTGCAATTCTCTATCTATATATATATGCATGTAAGTATATATCACCTCACCTCTCACCGTATACACATCATCAACCTTTACCTCTTATAGTATAAATATAGTTTTACTTTGCCACTTGGCTACTGTGTCACCACTCTGAAAATTTGTTCTTTCTTGACCACTTAGTCTCTATGGTACATTAAAACAAACTTACAATAGTCGACAGTTGTATAATAACAACTGATGAAAATTTCTGGTGCCCTGACACCACTATGCCAACTTGACAATAAATCAGCTTTTACTTCAAAGTGGTGCTATACTCAGATAATACTTCACTTACTACTAATCTTTATAATCTATGTTATGCAAGTGTTTCCCTTGGCAAAATGAGCACTACACAGATGAAAGAAACACATACAACACACTACGAAAACAAAATCCCAGTCACGAGGAACAAAATGATAGACCAAGAAGAGAAGAGGTAGATTAATGTATACAATGCGTGACTGCGCACGAACGAGAACAAGGGATACCTGTAAACGTATTTACGAGATAGAAAGATGGAACAAGAGAACACACCACTTAAACACAACAAAAGAATTACTGAATGTACACGACAATGTAAATACAAACTACACGAATACGCCTAACACGAACAGGGCTTGGAATGTTAAGTAGGGCAGTCGCCTTACTCCACCACTAAACATACACAGCCACACCCTATAAAGAATCGGTCTAATTCAATCTTTTCCCACAAGTAGGCCAAGAATGAATTAAACTCACCACCCTTCCTCCCTTGAACACACGACTATACTATTACACAAAAGACTAAACAACAACTACAGTCAACGATGAGGTGCTGAAAGCTATTTCCCTACCAGGCACTAACAAACACTCCAGTCAAAATAAACTAAATAACCTGTAAGTAAAATTATTTTATAACATATCAAAATATGTAATACAAATACTAACTATCCACATATATACATACAACGTTCTACCCAGAAAGTAGAGAAAAGAAACGTAACAAAAAAAGAAAAGAAAAAACAACAACAAACTAAGAAGCAAGCTTCAAGAAACAAAGATACAGCACTTTACTCTAAATAGGATCAGATTTAAAGCCAGAAAAGAAAATTTATAATTTAGAGGAAAAACAAGAAATAACACTATATCATATCCTACAACAATTACAAACAAAACTTAACTGAAGGTCCAACGGTGCTTGAGCAAGAAACTTCCTCAGCACTGGTGATGAATGATGAAAACAGACAAACGTCACTCACACTTGTACATCCAATCCGAAAAAATATAAGTCCAGAAGATCAGGCTTCTCTGAAAGTCTGTGTGCCAGTCAATAACAATAGTGTTTCTTGGCACGGTATAGTACCCTCTATCAAAACGACTACACGGTGCTACCACAGCACTGTCCACAATAGAAGCACGACTGTCTATTCACATGAAAGTTCAGCTACACAGCCAGTTTCACAAGTCTATGTGTCGGATAAATACGTGTATGTCCCTTGGCACTATGATGCATACAGATATATATGTCCAAACACCGATCACTCGACAGTACAACACTTGAGATCTCCAGCCGTCCACAGCACCGAGTCCTCTAGGCCACTCCAAACAGCAGGCTTCCGACTTCAGCACGGTCAATTACCTGGGTCACGACGGAGGTATGGGTAGTCTCTCACAGGTACGGCACATCGGACAGGTATGATGATGACATAACTTTGCAGGAACGCGGGGATATAATGACAAAATCTCCCTCCTGATGACACCACAGTCTATCATTCGGGCCCTAATCACACAAATATTGACAAAATCTTCCTCCTGATGAAACCACTGTCTATCACTCGGGCCCTGATCACACAAATATTGACAAAATCTCCCTCCTGATGACACCAAAGTCTATCACTTGGGCCAAACTATACCAACAGAAATAGCCAAACTAGTCTCCTCTACGTCCTACATGAACCACCTAACGACACCTGTCACTCCGCTGCTCCAACTGGATCACTATCCCTAAGCTACAACACAAACCTGCAATACCTCAAACTGACACGACAGATGCACGCTCTAACTTGAATCCACTGCCCTTGCCATACATCCTACTATCAATCGACACTGTAGCACCAAAATTAACATTTAACACAAAGCCAAACACACTGACCAAACTTTCTGAACTTGAAAATAACACCCGTACACTGTGACCTGCAAACAAAACTAGGTTGTGTATCGCGACGCGTCACGCCTGACCGCCTACAGGTCACTACTGCTAACTGGCAAACACACAAACAACCAAAAGTAACTCACTACAGTGACTTAATAATACTGTGAAGGCGCCAACATGGCTCCAACCCTCTACCATTGTGTGTGCAAAATTCTTACTGGCCTGTATATAGAACACATAGGCACTACGACCTTGCTGCCAAATATCATATACTACTGTGAAACACTGGCCCCACGGCCTATAGGTTCACGGGAAAAAAAATCGGACGAGTCCTCCAGATGTCAGACAACTACTTATGCAATGGATTTCAATATCTAGACACCTTCATTCTTGGCTCGTACCACTAGACGACGACCACAGCATACAGTAGCTGACAATAATTGACTATAACACCTTTGACAGGTAAGTTCCCTTTTTAATAATAAACTGCACATAATGAAGCCCCACACGGCTCATAATACATGTGAAATACACTGGCTAAAAATGCCAGTACAGCTTGCATTAATAACAACTTAATGTATAAATATCATACCCGCTGGTATGGCCATCCTGAATGGACATAACAATGACTTTCACTCACCGGCGAAAACTTATATACTAGGAATAGGCAAAAACTAAATCACACCTGACTTAACATCCGCGATCAACAAAATGCCGCTAGAAAAAATACATTAACATTCTAGCAAAATGCACTACATCCAAAGATTACATGAGGAAAAAACCAGCCCTAAATCAGAACGACGATGGCAGACTCACTACAGCAAAAACGCTGACAGGGAACAACAAACGACCTATCCCGGTCGATGGCCAGAAAGTCAACTAACTTTTTGCTCCAGAATTTGCGTTCACTTCCTTTCCCGGTCACCTGACCAAACGGGTTTTTTATTCTATTAGTGTAGCCACTCACAGCGTGACCAACATAATATTTTGTCGAACATATATACTGTGACAGAGATCAATATGGGTAGAAGTATCTCAGGATATGTAGTACTCCTCTTGGTTGGACATCTTGTTTGTCGTGACCTTACTTCACCAAGGGGCCTGTCCAGTGAGTGCCTTCCAACGGCTGTGACGTGACCGTACTGTACTGATGTGCCCGGCCTGTGGGTGAATATCAACGCCTCTGACGTGACCTTACTTCGCTGATGCGCCTGTCAAGTGAGTGTACACTTAAGCCTCTTTCGTGACCTTGGAATTTATGGTGCTGTAGACTGTTGCATTTATCAAGGGTAGAATCGTGAAGTGAACTTTGTGTGGACACTTGCAGATCATAGTGCCAAAGAATAGATTTGTATGTGTTGGCACACAGACTTGCAAAGAAGTCTGGTTTTCTGAACAGTATTCTGGATATTCTGTCGGGATATTCGGGATATCGCAGTGGAGAATATTTTCTGGAAATTTATGTCAAGTGTGGTGATCCGTTTGTTTTGTCTCCATCATGCATCATCGGTGCTGAGGAGCTTCTTGGACAAGCGTCGCTGGAGCTCCAGTTAAGTTTTTTGGTTTGTAGATCTTTGTACATTTCTTATATTTATGTTTCTTTGTTTTCCTTTAAATTCTGTTTTTGTCATTTAAAATTTTCTTTTCTATCTATCCACCTGATACTACTTATCGTTCCGTCGGTTTCTCTAGTAGTGGGACAGTTGTGTCGGGTTCCTGTTAGGGTAGCATCAAGCTTTGTTCTGGTCTACGTCTGTTTCTGCAGGTCTGCTTATTGGTTTGTTGTTGTTTTCTTTCCTTTTGTTTTGTTCTTTTTTCTCGCTTTCTTTACAGAAACTTAGTATGCATTTGTATAGGGGGTTAGTTAGTTAGGTGGGATCTGTCATTATAAGTTCCTATTTCTTGGGGAATTTACATTATATATATTTTTTATATGTCATAGTGTTAATATTGCTTATAAGTTATTTAGTTTATTTTGCTTCTTATGAGTGGTAGTGATGGGCAGAATACGTAAAAGAATTATTCGAGGACAACAGAGGTAAAAAACCATCACCAGATTCTAATGAAGGCCCAAACATTCTCAGATCAGAAGTAGAAATTCCATTCATATGATACATAAAGGAAGATCAGCAGGCATGGATAACATAAAAATTGAAATGATAGAAGCCCTGGAGAGCTTTGGTATAGATACAATCACAGAAATATGCAACGATATATACAATACAGGATATTTACCACACGACACGAAGACATCAGTTTTTAAAACATTGCCCAAAAAACCAAATGCAACAGAATGTTCAGACTTCATAACAATCAGTCTGATGTGTCATGCAATTAAGATACTGCTCAAAATCATACAGGAAAGAATAAAAAGTAAAGTAGACAGCGAAATCCAAGAAGAAAAGTTTGGTTTCAGACGGAACAGTGGAACAAGAGAGGCAATATTTTGCCTAAGAAGATTAGTAGAAAAATATACAGAGGTCCAAAAAAGTATGTATATGTGCTTCATTGACTATAAGAAGGCTTTTGACAGAATCCATCATGAGAAAATAATTTAATGCCTCAAAGACATAGGTATTGATGGAAAAGATATAAGAATACTCAGTAACCTTTATTGGGAGCAAACTGCCACAGTAAGATCGGGAAGGAATTATTCACCATACATAGACATAAAAAGAGGTGTCAGACAAGGTTGTGTGCTGTCCCCCTGCCTATTTAATTTATACACCGAAAAATTTTTCAAAAAGATACAATAAATACCAGGACTGAACATCAGTGGAAGGTCAATAAACAACCTTAGATATGCAGATGATACCGTGTTGTTAGCTGAAAGCGAACAGGAGTTACAAGAACTAGTGAAGCAAGTGAACAGTATAAGTCATGAATATGGACTCGACATTGATATTGAGAAAACAAAAACTATGATAATTAGCAAAACAGACGATAAACCCACATTAAAGATAAGCGTAAATGGGAAAATCCTGGAACAAGTCAAGAGCTACGTATATCTTGGTCATATAATAACAAAAGATGGCAGATGTGAAACAGAAATCAAGAAGAGAATAGGAATGGCCAAAGCTACATTCAACAACATGAAACATATACTGACATCCAAACAGTTATCTCACAAATTAATACTGAAAATCATAAAGTGTTATATATATTCTGCATTTCTGTATGGTGCAGAAACATGGACGATGAATAAACATTTGGAAGAAAGAATTGAGGCTCTTGAAATGTGGATATATAGAAGAATGGGGCATATCTCATGGAAAGAGATGAAAACAAATAAGGAGGTCCTAGAAAATCTAGGTATGAAAAGAGAACTAATGAGAGAGGTCAAAGTTCGGCAGCTAAAATACTTTGGCCACATAAAAAGGCATAACACCTTGAAGAAGACCATAACAGAAGGGAGTGTTGAAGGCAAACGTGCAAGGGGAAGACAGCGCTATAAGTGGGAAGATAACATCAAGAGATGGACGGGAAAGAGTCTATCAGAGTGTACCACCAAGACAAGAGATAGAAGACGTTGGAGATCCATTACAGCCAACCTTCGTTGTGGAGATGGCAACTGATGATGATGATGTTTAATATTATATTTGGGAGTTTAAGGATGGACGGGTGGCGAGTTTATTTCATTCTGTTCCTACTTGAGGGAAGATTGAATTAGACTGACTTCTTTCTAGGGTGTGGCTTTGTATGTTTAGTGGTTGAGTAAGGCAGACAGTTTTCCTGCGACTGCCCTACTTTACATTCCAAGCCCTGTTGGTGTTAGGTGTACCGGTGTAGTTTGTATTTACATTGTCTTGCACATTCAGTAATTCTTTTGTGGTTTTAAGGTGGTGTGTTCTCCCGTTCCGTCTTGCTATCTTGTAAATACGTTAACAGGTATCCCTTGTTTTCGTTCGTGTACAGTCGCGCATTGTATATATCAGTCTACCTCTGCTCAACTTTGTCTATCATCTTGTTCCTCGTGACTGGGATTTTTCGTAGTGTTTGGTGTGTGTCTTTTCATCTGTGTAGTATTCATTTTGCCAGTGTAAACACTTATGTAAGATAGATTATTAGGAATTGAATTATTGTCTGAGTATAGCACCAGTGTGGGTGCCAGTAACAGACTATGGTGTAAAAGCTGATTTATTGTCAATTTGGTACAGTGGTTTTATAGCACCAAGAAGTATTATCGGCTGATGTTAGACAACTGTCGACTATTGTAAGGGTCTTTGTGTGTATCACAGAGACTAAGGGGTCGGAAGGACCGAATCTACAGAGTAAGGAGACTGTAGCCAGGTGGCAAAGTAAGGCTATAGTTATACAAGAAAAGGTAAAGTGGATTATGAGTATACAGTGAGAGGTGAGGTGGTATTTACTTACATGCATATATATATTTGGAAATTTGAGAAGTGATAGTAATATTTACTATCATTACTGCATACTTTGTAAGCAGAGAGTTATCTGTGGATAAAAGTGAAGTGTTTACAGTACATACGAGTGAGCAGGTGCACAGTGAATTACTATTGAGTAATACGAGTGTACATCATGGACATTGATAGTTTCATGCGGATAGGCAAGAAAGCTGGGTTCACAGGAAAAGAATTATTGGATTATGCCAAAGCAGAATTCCAATCAAAAGAGAACCAGATTGCTTTAAGAGATGCACGAGCTGAAGAGCTAGAGCTCAAAAGAAGGGAATTCAAGTTGCAAGAAAAGAAGATGAGAGAAGTTAGAGAATTTGAAGAAAATAAGATAGAGCGAGAAGTGCAAGAACAGAAGATGAGAGAAGATAGAGAATTTGAAGAAAAGAAGATAAAGCAAGAAAAGAAGATGAGAGAAGATAGAGAATTTGAAGAAAAGAAGATGAGAGAAGAGAGAGAGTTAGAATTAGAGAAGGAGAGAATGAGGATTGATAAGGAAATACAATTAAAGAGACTGGAAGTGGGTGCCAGTGGTCAGAACTCGATTCCTGTGGGTCTCATCGTCCCTTTAGGCTGCGTCTGCCAAATTTCAATGATAAAATCGACAGTTTAGATTTTTTTCCTTGAAAGGTTCGAGGCCGAATGCGTGGCCTGGAAGGCTGACAGAGATCAGTGGCCATCTCTGTTATCCACATTGCTAGTGGGGCCTGCGATGGAGACTTTTTAATAGCCTCCCACTGGAAGAAAAGGCCGATTACGACAAAGTAAAGGAAAGGTTGCTCCGGAAGTTCCGGTTGACGGCGGACGGGTACCGACGCGTTTTAGAAACGCGATGCCAGGGGCAGACCAGGACTTCGAAGACTTTATCTCAAAGATAAAGCTTCTACTCAATAGATGGATTGAGTTGGAGGGAATAACTAAGGATTTTGATGGCCTGGTTGACCTGATGCTACGGGACAAGGTGTTGTCCTCATGTTCCACTGAGTTGGTAGCGTTTTTTCAGGAACGTCAACCAAAGGACATTGAGTCCATGTCGCAGCTGGGGCAACATTTTGTCCTTGCCTATCCGGGAAAACCCATCCAAAGTTCTGGTCTGTCTGACGCCTTAGTCGCAGGCGTCGGCAAAGTCCAGCGCCAACCATGGCGAAATCAGTCAGGCGGTGCAGACAGGGGCCAGGAGCAAGAGGACAATAAGTCCTCCAGTTCCTGTCAGCCACGTAGAGGTATTTATGGGAACTTCCGATCACATCGGAATGGCCGCTCGAACTGGCAGAACCGACAAGTAATAAGTAATAGCGACGGAGGAGAGCGCCAAACGCGAAAGCAGGTACGCTTCGAGGAGTCGCGGGACGAAGATCGGTTTTGGTACAAAACAAAACATAACAAGCAGAGGAGTCGTTCCTCGGAGAGTCGATCTTCACACTCCGATGCGCGGTCTTCGTCATCGAAAAGCTCCAGCAAGAGTTCGCACGATGAGTCGAATAGGGAGCACCTGTGTACCAATTGTGGTGGCAATAATCATTGCGCTGACAGGTGTCCTACCCCAATCGAACACGCGAATTCCGCGTTTGTGTTGGACACAATAAACAGCGAGGATTGTGTGGGATGTCATCCTCTGTTCCGCGTGAACGAGAGGATAGTGCTACACTGCGGGCATGTGGCACCATGTCTTTCGGCGGTCCATGAGACTGGCAAGGTAGCTGTCCACAAAATAATAGTGGAAAAGAAACCAGTCTCAGTGATGAGGGACACTGGATGTACCACAATCGGAGTGCGTCGGTCGTGTATCGACGAGTCCTGCCTTACAGGCAAAACTGTAAAGTTTACTACATTTGGGGGCAAAGTTGAATCCTACCCCCAGGCGTGTATTAATGTGGACACCCCGTTCCTGTCGGGCACAGTGAACGCGTTCGTCCTCGAGGACCCAATAGCCGATTTAATCGTCGGCAATGTACGGGGAGTACATAGGGCCATGGGTGTGGCTGGAGCAGAGGCTCAGCAACACCAAAGTCCCGAGGACATCAAAGGTCGAGGTATCGCCACCTGACAAGAAGGTACATCTGAGACGTGGTTCGCGGCATGTGCCAAGTGACATGAATGGGAGCAGGAGGAGCATATACGATGGCTCGATAGCGGGCAATCGCACGGTGTGGGTTCGTAATGTTCCCCTGAGTGCTAGTTGGCGCACACTCAGACGAGTATTTAATGAAGTCACGCCAGTGAAGTTCGTGGAGGTATTGTCATTGCGGGACAATACCAAAGTTGCACGTGTGACTTTTGCGAATAGGTGGGGTGCTCATGATGCAGTCAAGTGGAAGCACATGTCGCTGCTCCATAACCACCTGCTGATAGTCCAGCAATAGCAAGGGATAGGTATTGGTTTCGCGTGCTAGTAGTGTCTTTTGGTTAAAGCGAACCAAACAGTGGCGTCTGACCCACACAGCCAGTACTATTCTGATGAAGATCAGTTGTTCTGGGCAACTGTATAATGTATTGAGGTGTCCATTGGGAAGTATTTACATGTGTAAGTGGGGTGCAATGAATTGCAACCACATTTGAGAGGTTTTGTAATCTTTAAAGATCATGTTGGTACTATGCTATGTCATGCTTGGTAATTTATGTATCATGGTACCATGAAGGCAATTTGCGATAGAATGAATGCGAGGTAGATGTAAACTATGTTACAAATAAGTGTTATTCTAGGAGAGTATTTATTACTGGGGGTGCTAAGATAAGGGCTTATATGAATGTTACTATGCGTAGTGTAATTTTGAATATATGTATTATGAGGGCATAAAGGCATGTAACTATAAAATTGGATTAACTTTATACCTGAATTTTTGGAAAGGTTTAGGTATAGTAGTTTTAATTATCATGTTTTGTATACCTAGGTAATAGTTACCAGTGGAGGTCAGTCGTTGGTATTTTTCACGACTGCCAGAACCTGGGATAACATATGTGATACTCATGTTGTGTTTTGTGGATAGGTGGAGAAGGCATGAACGACAATGGTGGTGGAATATATGGCATTCTCTAGTCAGATGAGGAGATGATATGATGGCATATGTTCGTCCATACTCCGAAGGGGGTTCGGGCGAAGCTCCTCCGGTGGAAGAAAACTACGTTTTCTTCCGGGGAGGGGGGGGAAGGGTGGATGTCACATCGCTATTTCGCAGTGCATCTTTTGTACGAAAATAAGACTGGGAACTCTGAAGTTGGCAACCCTGATGTAACTAAACCGGTCAGTCATGTGACGATCCGGAAGGCGGTAAAAAGGAGGCGCGAAAGAGTCAGTGATCGTCTAGTCAGGTCCGGGAGTGGACGTACTGAGTTTTCCGTGCCCAGCGTTATGGCTGAGAAGAGTGTGCCATGAGATTCATATTCTGAGTTTTGCCTTCCTGCGGAGTATTGGCAGTGTAGTGCATAATTCTATATTGGAATGTTAATTAGTGACATTTTTCTACACACCGCAGAGGATACGTTGTCCAATTTTGGAGTGTTTTTTCATTGTATAGATTAAGGCCGCTGTGTGAGCGGTAATCAGTTCATTGCTAATACTAGGCCGCCATATTGTGTTATATGCGGTTAGTTGTTAAATATAGTAAGTCTTGGTTTGCTCTGGCATGTATGTATGTCTCTTTATATATAATTCATATATTTGTAGCCTTGTGTGGCGATATTGTGTGCATTCGATCATTAAAGGGAAATTCCTGTTGAAGGTGTTATTTTTTATTGTCAGCATTATATGTGGTGGTCGTACCTTTAGAAGGACGAGCCTTGTTTATCATTAGTGGTGGTGTGTTAGCAAATCCACAGCATGTTGTGCTTTGACAATAAGTAGTTAATGTTAATATGAGTGTGTTATTTTATTTTACTTTACAACGTTGAATTCCTTGAAATTGATATGTAAAATGCATGTGAGAATAAATGAATTCAGTATGAAAGGTGAGAGAAAGGAAGGGCAGAATGTCAGACGGGCCTGCGTGCCCAATTCTCAACCCTTTGAAAATAAAGTTCGTTTGTTCGTTCGTTTGATTTCCAACTGCCGTGGGATTTTTAACGTCCGCAACTTGTACACGGGACCTCCAATTTTTTTTCACCCTTTTCTGCGAAAGATACGCATCCGATTTCACTACCCAGGAGACCAGTGGGAAAGAAGGGGGGAGGGGGGAGTATGACATCTTTAGGACCACTGGTTCTGAAGAAAAAAATGTTCATAAATTATTGTCCCTTTACTTGGAATCGAACCCGGTACATTTAGAATTTGAGCCGTACGCCACGCCTCTTACCTACTCCGACACCCCCACCCCCGAGAATTTGGAATTTTGAATAAGTGCATGTTATATGTAAATTAAAAATTATAATATTCAATTCATGTGTGAGGTAAGTCCTATTGTATGGCTGTGAAACATGGAGAACAACAAAAACAACAACAAAAGATATAGACTTTCATAAATTGGTGCTTGCGTAGGACAGAAGGATTGAAGTGGTATGAAAATATCAGTAATGTGGAGCAAGAGATGAGAAGAATTCACTGGAGATTGATGTGACATACCTTATGTTGATAGTATTTATGTTGATAGTATTTATCTTGATAGTATTACCAAGCAATTCTTGTTCTGAAATCCCCAGGATAAGATAAACCTTGAGCTGACCCAGGTGTAGTAAAATCTGCGAGAATAATCGCTCATTTCAGTAAGATTTTAGTCATAAAATGATAATAAATAAACCCGCACTATTGTGTCTGACGGTGATGCTCTCACACGCCAGCAACGCTGCCTTTTGTGCAGTGCTAAAGCCTATAGAACGATCCCACGGTAAAAATCTAACACGCGTTTTAGTTTCGGTTTCGAAAACGTACTACCAATATTTAACATTTTGCCAGATCTGCTGCATACATTCTGCAGCCAAGACTTATAATTAACGATTTTGCGGAAGTGTGCCGCAAAATAACTATCTGAATTAACGTATTCTGTCAACTTTAACGCAAAATTTAGAAGTAATCCTTACATTTTTTGGTAGTGTTACACGATACAATACAAATTATTAACGCCAATTCTTAACCCGCCACGCCAACACCCCGCCTCGCTTGACAGTCTGCCATGCATATATATACGCTGGAGCAAAGCCAACAAAGGCAAAACACGCAGACAATTTTATTGCCTCCTCGCGGTAATGTTTCTGACGTCACAAAAACAAGTTAGTTATTTGAAAAATACATGCTAGCGAGAGGGGAAGATGGCGGTCTTGTGTAAAATATTTATTTCACGATGACCGGTGACAAAATTGAAAATCTAAAACCATAATGAAACTGAACATAAAAATCATATGGTAGTATAGCTTAGAGCCCACTGAGCAAGAATGTGTTTTAAATAATATAATAGTCCCAGTATTAGCCAAGTTATTAAGAAAATACTAAATGTCTACGGACGCACGACCAGACAGACTGTTGTTCCTGCTTGTTATTTTTCATAACGTTAGTGGGGACACCGGCTTAGAAGGGAGGCATTGAGGTAAATTCAAATTCGCTTGGGTAACAAGATTATAGGAGGAGAGGGGAGCGGTAGGAAAATTGTTACCAAAAACTAACATCGTTTTGTATTCTCATAACTAAAGCAGACTGGCCAATCGACTACCAGACACAGAGTATGTTTGGAATTAATTTTGTTTTTCAAAAAACTGCATTTGAATTATGGTAGTCGCAAGCTTTCGATTGGCCAGTGCTACTAAATATTAGCAAAAAGCTTTCACTATTCATTGCCAGTTGAACAGTATTTTTTATTCAGATACGCTGAGAACAGCTGTGATACATTTAAAAGTAAATAAAATAACTAAATAAGTATTTCACAGTCTGGACGGAGCAGAAGAAACTGAGGCCATTTCTTTGCAAAGTTAGCGTCATTTGTTTATATTTCTTGATTTGTGGTAAGAACTCTTTATGAATTTAATATGTTTAATCCCATTACCAAAGTTAGATACTGCTATTGGGAAAAAGTGAAGGACGTGCCGGGAGCAGACATAGTTGAGTCCTCACGTTGAAATGTATCTAACTAATGTATGTTGTCATGATTATGTTTGAATATTATTGTATTAGAGTATATTAGTAAGCCTCCGTGTTCAAAGAACACTGTTCGACATGCCTGAAGCATTTATATTTAAAAAGAAAAAGATGAGAAAAATATATAAAAGGAAATGTGGTTACCCCACATTATATTATTGAGGAAAACTATGTAAACGTACAGTGGCGTATCTGCCATAGGGACCTGAGGGGTGGTCACAGCAAGGTGGGAGTCATGAAAAATTAGGGGTGAGTGCACCTGAAATGCACGCGAGGCTGACCCCATACCCACGTATGAAATTAAATAAAAGAATAAGTGATTAGATGTAAAAGGCCAGGGTGTCCTTTTGTTGCAGAGGTTTAGTTTCCTGTTGCCAGCTGGTGGCAGGAAACCTGAGGAGTGACGATAACGCCAAGAAGTCTCCGACACTTCATGTATGCTGTCAAGAGATAACAGCAGGAGCTTGGGCGTGTGACGTGATATCGATATTTCTGCAACTACACACTATCTTATCATTCAACAAGAAACCCCAGGTGATATGTTAAGGTATATTGACAGTTTCGGTTTAAATAAACCTTGGTATTTCAAATCATACTCAGGAAGTTGATGGGGTATGATGATAATACAGCCCCTCATACACAGTAACTCTCCCTCTTAGAAGAATAAAGTGTAAACTGTGAACATTCCAACAGGAAAGACATATATTAACTTTGTAGTTATTTGGGCAGATTGTCCACACAATTTTAGTTAATCTTTTATGTAAACTATCTTGTCCTCATTTTCAAAGACCTGTCCAAACGATATGACTGGACAGGCAAAATAAATTGTACAAAAAATTATCAAATTTAAAGAAAAACTTAACCACAGGTTTTATTCACTTCCTCATAGAAACTTTAAGTGTTTTTGTGTTGTGTACCATCATTTCATTTCTCCCCTAGACACTAGGTACATCATACACCAGACACTAGAGCCAAAATAGTGACCGTGTGAGATCTAGGGAGGTAGCGTTAGGTTCCCTGCACATAATTCATCATCATCATTTATAGAGTCAGGGGCCTACATGTGCTTGACCTCACACGGTTAATACATACACAGATTTCATTCTTTTTAGGATACCATCATAACCTCCTCAGCAAAATCTAACTTTGTTACATAAATTGGTAGGCTTGTCCGGGCATTTGAATTTCTCTTAGTAGACATACATTGGGGTCTGGGTCTTAGCATAAACAACATTCTATTGTCCCAGGGAATCCTCATAATCATTATTGCCCAAGATTTAGGAAGTCAAGAAACTGTCAGAACCCAGAATTAAATAGATAAATTTATACTTATTTAGAAAGTTATTTACAACATTTTGTATTCATCAGAATGGCAGATCTGGCCAAGTTTCGATCTGCGGCTGTTCAGACTGCAAAAGAAATGAATATGGAGGGTCAAATCTTAATTGACTATGTCACCTCAGAATGTGATAAATTTATTACTAGGGAAGAACATAGGTTAGCTGAGGAAAGGAAAATGCAATTAGAAGATGCTAGAGAGACTAAGAAATTAGAGGCTGATAGGGAGGCTGAGATTAAGAGGCTGCAGCTGGAGGAGAAGAAACTTGAGGCTGAAACAAACACAGAAGAAAGGAGATTGGAGGCGGAAAGGGAAGAAAAAAGATTACAAATAGAACATGAGATACGACTAAGGGAGTTAGAGCTGCAAGGCCATGCTCCTGAAAATGGAACTAGCCCATCCACTTCCGACTCAGCTGCAAGCCAGGGGGCCACCTCATCAGCCATGGGGTTCCATTTAGATTACTTTGTGGAAAAGGATGATGACATTGAGTCGTATTTAAGCAGATACGAAATATTAGCCACTACTTATAGGTTTGAAAGAGAAAAATGGGGTGTAAAGTTGTCTCAGGGTCTTCGGGAACAGCTTATTAAGTGTTTTCCAAAATGAGCAGGGATGACCAAGACAACTATGACATGTTGAAGCAGGCTCTTCTTTAAGATACGAAAAGAATAGAGAGTTTTATAGAAAGAAATTTAGGAATGCCAGGCTACTGTCGGGTGAGACCTATCACCAGTTCTCCGCCCGGTTGGAGACGTATATGGAGAAATGGGCTTCTTTGGGGAAAACCCAAGATCTCAAAGAGATGATACTCATTGAACAGATGAGAGAGTCCATGGCTCCAGACATGAGAAAATTTCTCATGGAACAGGGCGCGGAGAGGCTGGGTGAGATCATAAATGTCGCTGAGAGGTATCAGGCAGCCCAGGCAGAGGTAGCTGGTATCAAGAAAAAAACCAGTAGATCAGTATAAGGCTCCTCAAAACCATAATAAATTTGATAACAGAAGTAAGCAGAACTTTGATAGGCCTCGGAATGATTTTAAAAATAAAACCTCACATTTCAATGACAGAAAGAATGATGAAAGAAAACCTTTTAACCAAGGAAAGAGGTGGTGTAAACATTGTAGGAAGGACAACCATAACACCAAATTCTGTAAAAGTAAACCTTCTGGATGTGCTGCTATGAGAAGGGGGAACCAGGAAGTAAAGGACAAACCTGCTGGACAGCAGGAACCTTATCACCCCCCAGTTTGTGAGGATGTTGTATGCAATGAGGTCACCATCAGGTGTCTCTATGAAACAGGTCTAGATTTTGATGCTGTCGTGAGCGCGCACTTGGTGAACCCAGATCAGTATACCACAGAAACAGTGGAGATACAAGGGGCGACCAAGGACCTACCACTCATGAAACTTCCCATTGCAAGGATAACAGTGAAAACTCGCTATGTGGAAGAGATAATCAGAGCAGCAGTGATAGACGCACCCATCTACCCTCTGATATTGGGGTGTCGTTATGTCTACTTGGGAAATCCCAAGAGACCTGTGGTCTTGGCAGCAGTCCAGACCCGATCACAATCCAGAAAGGAAGAAGATGAACCTATAAATACTCATCCAGAGGAGATGAGAAAGGCAAAGGCTAAAGATAGGTCACTGAAGCCGTGCTATAAGAAACTCCCAAAGAGCCAAACTCCTCCTAATAAAGGAGAATTCTATATGAAGAATAAATTGTTATATAGGAAGGCCGGCACTGGTTCAGCTGGTCACGGGCAGCTGGTCCTTCCCAGTTCATATAGGAAAAAGATAATAGAGTTAGGTCATGCTATCCCATTCAGTGGTCACATGGGGATTAGCGCAACAGGACAGCGTATAGCTTGTCATTATTTCTGGCCAGGGATAACGGAAGACATAAAGAGATATGTAAAATCCTGTCCCGAATGCCAGAGAGTAGCTTTAAAGCATTGGACTGCTCCAGCAACTCTTGGGGAAATGCCCATTGTGGGAACCCCTTTTGTGAGAGTTGCAGTGGATATTGTGGGACCTCTCACCCGGACCAAGAGGAGGAACAGTTACATCGTTACTCTGGTAGACACTTGTTCCATGTGGGGTGAGGCGGTAGCCCTGTCATCAATCGATTCGAAACATGTGGCAGAGGCATTACTTACGATATTCACAAGGTTAGGATTCCCGCATCAAATCTTGACTGATAATGGCTCTCAGTTCAAGGGGAAACTAACAGAAGAAGTTTTCAGGTTGTTCCAAGCCAAGCACTTTCATTGTAGTCCGTATCACCCCCAAAGGAACGGCCAGGTAGAGAGGTTCAATGGGACTCTCATTTCTATCCTGAGAAAGCTGGCACATGAGAAACCTGATACGTGGGACCACTACTTGCCCGCCGCATTGTTTGCGTACCGGGAAGTACCACATAATTTAACCGGAATGGCACCCGCAACACTGTTATTTGGGAGGCCAATAAAAGGTCCTTTAGAAGCTTTGTTAAGGACCTGGACAGATGAGAAGGCAGAGGAGACTGTTACCTCATCTTATCAATATGTGAACGAACTGACCACTCGTTTAAAAACTAGTTGGAAACTGGCAAATGATAATTTGAGACAAGCCAGGAAAAAGCATGCTGCTTATTATAATAAAAAAGCTAAGGATAGGGAACTTGCTGTAGGGGAGAAGGTGCTTCTTCTATTGTCAGGCAGCAACAATAAACTTCAGATCGGATGGCAAGGGCCTTACACAGTTTTGGAAAAGGTATCCAGAACAAATTATAAGATAGACAAAAAGGGAAAGGAAAAAGTCTATCATGTGAACCTTTTGAAGAAATATCTGGACAGACAAATCCAGGAAGGAACACACCTATTGGCCTTGTCTATTGCAGCCGAAATGAAAAATGACCCTCTCTCCTCATTCGAATATCCACTGAAACCCAGTGAAACGTTTGCCCAGGTGAAGATCAGTAATCACCTGACAAAAGGACAGAGGGAGAAGGTTCAACAGGTCCTTGAGAAACATACAGATGTGTTAACGGATAAACCGGGGCACACCAATTTGTTGGAATGTGATATGAAACTACTAGACCCAGCACCTATCTGTATGAGGCCCTATTCTATTCCTTTCGCTTAGGAAAAAGCTTTGAAAAAGGAGATTGATTATTTGTTACAAGAAGGGATTATTTCTCACAGTGAGTCTCCTTATAGTTCCTGTGTGGTTTTGTTGCGGAAACCATCTGGAGAACATAGACTGTGCATAGATTACAGGAAACTGAATGCTGTCACAGAAGGTCAGGTGGATCCATTACCTGATACTACTCAACTATTTGCCAGGCTGAACAAGGCAAAATATTTTTCTAAGGTGGATCTTAGCAAAGGCTATTACCAAATTCCAGTAAAGCCTGAGGTTCGACCTTATTTAGCCTTTAGCACCTCGGAAGGTCATTATGAGTTCAACATGTTACCGTTTGGGTTGAAAAATGCCCCGAGTGTGTTTTCAAGGATGATGCGAAAATTATTGGATCCCCTGAAAAATCCATGCATTTCGAATTTTATGGACGATATCCTCATTGCTACGGAAACATGTGAGGAACACGTTACCTCTTTGAATATGCTGTTTGATAGACTCAGAGAGGCTAACTTAACCGCTAGGCCAACAAAATGTTGTATTGGTTGCAAAGAGTTGGAATTCTTGGGACATACTGTACATCAGGGTAGCATGACCCCTGATCCCAAGAATCTGGAAAAATTGAAAAGAGCACCTCGACCACATACAAAGAAAGATGTGCGATCTTTCGTAACGTTGTGTGGTTTCTACCAAAAGTACATTGAAAATTTTAACTCTATATGTGCTCCTATGATGGATTTAACTCGCAAAGGTCAACCTGATACAATAAATTGGTCAGCACAGTGTGAATTGGCTTACCAGGAGTTAAAAGAGAAACTTACAAGCAGGCTGTTGCGTGCATATTTTGACGCACATTTTACAAAAATCGATATGGCTATTTAATATGGGAAAAATATAGACATTCATTTATTTGTGTATGAAAATGCTGTTTATGGTAAAAGCGAGATAATCCATGTTTGATTCACACTTTTGATTATAGGAGTAATCGTTCTGGATATTGATCCAGCGCAAGGATATTGCGCTTGCGTTTGTACTTATTTTTTAGGGCCAGAAAATATATTAATTTGCTTATTGTGTTTATGGCCTGAATTCATATGTATTACATATTATTAGTACAAGTAGAATCAGTCCTATATTGTATATTTTGGATGGGTAGGAGGGACTAGATTCTTGCTAGCGGAAGTATGAGTTGTCTTGACAAGTCGTGATGAGTTCCGATGTACTGCTTACAAATGGCGGGGTACGTTTTTCTAGAGCTGGTCCTTTCGTCAGAAAAAAATGTCTTACGACGTGGTTTTTCTTCTGAAGGAGATGGTGTCTCTACGATAGTTTGTGTTAGAGACTCTCCTTATGTCAGTATATAGATGATTCGGACTCCAGGTAAACCCAGCTCCTATTTTTGATGATCTCTCGTCGGTTAGGCCTAGCTTGACTTTTGGTGCTTCGTTATGCTAGTGTCGTGTTTGGTATCGACGAAGATGACAGATTTTCCTGCAGCGGTTATGGCTACGTGAAATTAACCTGATCACCGTAGAGCTGTATGGAAACATTTACGAAATCATTTATTTAACCATTATAAATTAACTCTGGCTTATATTCTCCTTCCTATGAATGAGTGAACGACAACTCAGGGAGGCAGCCATGTTGGATTTCAGTCATCATATGTTTTGATCACTGCCAAGAGAACAGATTATTTATCTTATTATCGGACAGTGACAGGGAGATCTCAATCTTGCTAGAAACCCCCTTTTCGTGGTTTCATAATCTATACTACAAACTATGGACGTCAAGTAACTTTGGTTATTTATCGATCCGCCCTTCACTGACGCGTTTAGTCAGATAGGGGGATGTGGCCATAATGTATCATGACATTGAACTTTTGATGTACTGCCCATTATTTCTGAATGTGTCATGACTTCAGATCTGCTATGTATACCTACAAATTGATATGTCAACGAACCATGATGTACTCGTATGTCCCAGTGTGTACGTCTGAATAAATTGAGTAAACTAAGATTCCAGCAGTCTGCATTGGTGCCTTGTAGACACAAGTGTGAGTGGTTATATTGGTCAGCACACGAACAGTACACCATTCGCGGTAATCACACTCTACACTTCTACTTCATACATACACCATCCTGCGTCGGCTGAAGTGACCAAGTTTAGGGCCTGCTTCCCCTGGAGCCTTTGCCTTCCCTAACTCAGGACTAGGGTGAGTTACCCATTTACAGCTGGGTAGACTGGAGCATGCCTGATCTCAACAACACACCACTCTTCCTTACAGAGCAGACAGACTGATACTTTACAGTGTGTGTGTGAAAGCAACTTTACAGAGTGGAAAGAACAAGACTTTACAGTGGCGAGCCAGATTCCTGGGTCCAGCTTACGCAGTTTTGTGTTGAGAATCTCAGTTTACAGCTGAAAGAACATTTGTTTGAACACATCAACACCAGTAGGACAGCTATACAGTCGATGTCAGCTTCAGCGCTTGTTGACAGTTTTTCGCTGTACAGACAGTATTACACAGGACAGTGGTATCAAGTGTAGAAAATATCTGGAGCAATATTGTTGACATTTCTCAATGTACAGAAGAATCACAGTGTTGTTGAACATAAAGTGCATAGTTCATCGTTGGTTCTTCAGATGCTCAACAGAGAAAAATTGACAGTGTAATAGTTTAAAATTAAATCTATTACTGAATAAAGTGGCAAGTTATTAGTATTAAAATAAACTGTGCCTGCTTTACAACACTATACCTGCAACACATTCCATTCATGACATAAATGATATTGTATGCTATATGCTATTTATGCTTACATGTTATTTGTTTATATGTGTAGGGGTTTATATGTTGCGGGCCTGGATGGGTGGTGACTAGAACAGGAAATACCGAGTGATATTGGTCTTGTTCTGGCGTTCGATAGGGAGCAATTTCTTAATTGAAATTTGCATGCAACATAGTTTGCAAATATTTGGTTAGTTGTGACGACTGTTTCATATTTGTATTTGTAACATTTTTTGTGTTTCTTAGTTTTGTTTGATTTGTTTGTATAATTGTAGGTCTCATCTTTTCTTTCATTTCAGTTTTTTACACCCTTATGTTTATACACTGTGGCGTTATTTGTCTTGTTATCTTATGGCAGTTATCATCACGGTTTCTGTGATCATTTTTTTTTCATTTCTCCTATTTGATTTAATTTGATCTCTGCAAATGTTTTCAGATTGTCTTTTCTTGTTTGTCATTTGTAATGTCTTTAGTTGACATATGACGTATAGTGGTATACACTGATAGTATAGTACAGATCAGTACTTTCTGATTGTTATTGTTATAAAACAAAATGTACAAGACCTTTGTAAGGCTTGTCTCCCAAAGTGATTGGTAAAGGGAAATATTTTTTCTACAGGTATTAAAGTGATCTTTGATTACATTGAGGTATACAAGACCTTTATAAGGCTTGTCTCCCAAAGTGATTGGTAAAGGGAAATATTTTTTTTCCACAGGTACTCAAGTGATCTTTGATTAAATTGAGGTATACAAGACCTTTGTAAGGCTTGTCCCCCACAGTATTTGAGATACAATTATTGTTGTCCACAGGTACTCAAGTTATCATTGGTTATTATAAACCATACAAGTTTGGACTAAGACTAAGTCTAAGGTATAGACTTGTCTCCCATTAACTTGAAAGAGGGTAATTTTACTTTTTCAGGTTTCTGATTTAAGAAGACAATATGTCTACATTAGATTATTTTATTGCTCAAGGAAAATCTCTTGATAAGACTGGAAAAGACTTAGAACAATGGGCTGTTGCTCAATATGACAAAGCATTAGCTGCAGAAGAGAAAAAAACTGCTGCTGCTGTTGAAGAAAAAAAAGCTGCGGTTGAGGAGAGAAAACTTCAAATAGAAGAAAAAAAAGCTGCTGCAGAAGAAAGGAAAGCAATAGCTGAAGAAAAAAGATTAGAAAAAGAAGCTGATACTGCTGCTGAACTTAAGAAATTGCAGATGCAAGTGGAGGAAAGGAGATTTGATGCAGAACAGAAGAAATTAGAAGCTGCTGCAGAACAGAAAAAATTAGAAGCTGCTGCAGAACAGAAAAAATTAGAAGCTGCTGCAGAACAGAAAAAATTAGAAGCTGCTGCAGAACAGAAAAAACTAGAAGTTGCTGCTGCTGCAGAACAGAAGAAATTAGAAGCTGCTGCAGAACAGAGAAGATTAGATAGAGAAGCTGAAGAGAGAAAAGCAATAAGAGAACATGAGTTTGAATTAGAGAAATTAAAATTGACATGTATGAGTAATGTTAATCAGGCATCTGGTGGTAATGGTAAACCCTTCGTGTACAAGGTCAAGGTACCAGCGTTTAACCCTACCAGTGATGACATAACATTTTGGCTTTCTAGATTTGAACGGGCTTGTCGATCTCATAATGTTGACAAATCACAGTATGTGAATCAGTTGTCTGAAAATCTAAAAGGGGAGTCTCTGAGTAAGTTATATTTTGTTGAAGAGGCCGACAAAGATAATTATGATGCTGTTAGGGCAGCTTTGATAAAGAGATATCAGCTGTCTGAAGAAGGTTATCGTCTTTTGTTTAAAACAATGAGACCTGAGGTAGGTGTAGAATTCTCAGAATTCATCTCAAAAGCACGAATTACACTTTCACGATGGATTGAATTATCCAAAACAGAGAAAACATTTGATGGTCTTACGGATTTATTGCTAAGAGACAAGGTCATGTCTTCTGTAAATAAATCATTCCTAGAGTTCTTACATGAGCGTAAACCTAGTACAATAAAGCAAATGGAAGAATATTGTGACCAGTATGCCACGGCACACCCTGACATGATTCTTAGTAACTCTAACATTAAAGAGAGTATGCCAGTTGCTTCGGCAACAGAATATAATCAGAATTACTCACACAAATTCCAAGGAGCTAAAAATAAATTTGATAAAAAGGTTAATTGGAATAAGTATCAAAACCAAGATAACCACTCAAATCAGAGTTCTTCTTCGAAGAACTGGAATCGGGCTGATAGTCCTCGACAAGCGAGGGGTGCCCATAATGTTAGAAATTCTCGGAAAGGGAGTAGCTATAGAAACTACCCAAGTGCTTCATGGAGACAAAAGAAACAATATTACAGGGATACTCAATTTAATGAGCATGATGATTATGATCATGAATATTATGATTCAAACCCAAATAGGGGTTATAACAGAGGCAATAATAATTATAGAGACAATTATAACCGAGGTAGATCACAACACAAAAGACATGGTAAATCTTATTACCAGGCTAACTCTGCACAACAGGAGTTCCACGACACCGATAATCAGAATAATGATAAAAAAAGACTCCAATAGTGTAGCGAATTCCGCTTTTGATTTTGCTAGAGCATCTGAGTGTTCGCAATGCAAAACATTATTCGATCCAACCACAGTGTCTACTTTAAGCTGCGGTCACCCACTTCCCGCTCTCCATGCGTCAATTGCGCATAATGGAAGGGGTGCTCTTGTCTTTAATAGGGGCCTAATAGATGGTACTCCGGTATCAATTCTTTTCGACTCGGGGTGCACTACAATTGGAGTGAGGCAATCACTCGTAAATCCTTCTCGAGCTACAGGCAATATAGTCAAATGTGTAACATTTGGTGGCACATTGGAGAAGTACTCCACTGCCATTATCAATATTGCTACGCCTTTCTTTACAGGAGAGGTGCAAGCATGTCTCTTGCCGAATCCGATCGCTGATCTTATCATCGGTCGCATTCATGGAGTGAAAGAATGCACTCCACAGCAAATTTCTAATTGGGAAAATGTTAATATGCAATCTGCTAATGCAGTAATCACTAGGGCTCAAGCTCTCAATATGCCACAATCTTCACATTCTGAAGATAATGATGCGCAGATCCAAGATGATCCCTTGGAGATTTCCCACGATTCCTTTATCAAACAGCAGGAAGATGATCCTACTCTAAAGAAATTCTTTACTCTGGCAACAAAAGGTGATCCGAATAAGGATACTAATCGTAAATCTTGGATTACGTTGAAGAATGGCGTACTTGTACGTATGGTACAAGACTCCGCTAAGTCCATTCATTCTCAAATCCTTGTGCCTAAAAATATGAGAGTTAAAATTTTACAGCACGCTCATGATTCGCAGTGTGCTGGACATATGGGTTTTTCCCGTACTAAAGCTAGAGTTCTTCAATCTTTCTTTTGGCCTGCGGTGAATAAGGACATACGAATCTATTGTCGATCTTGTAAAGTATGTCAAGAGATTAAATCCAGAGGTCCACGCCATGATGCACCTATTCAGGCTGCAGACATTCCCATTCGGCCATTTCAAAAAATGGCGATAGACATCATTGGTCCATTTAAGATAAAGTCTGCTAGAGGACACCAATTTATTTTGACGTGTGTTGATATGTGCACACATTGGCCGGAGGCTGTTCCTCTAAAGAGCATAACTACTGCTGATGTCGCAGATGCTCTTTGGTTAATATTTTCTCGTCTGGGATTTCCAGCAGAAATATTATCCGACCATGGTACCCAACTCATATCGGATACCATGTCTCAAGTAATGTCGACTCTGAAGATAGAGAGATCGCTGAGTAGTATTTATCATCCTATGTCCAATGGGATGGTGGAACGTTTGAATAGAACTCTGAAAAACCTACTAGGTAAGATAACAGAAGATCATCCTCAGGATTGGGATAGGGTTTTACCCGCGGCTCTCTTTGCATATAGAGAGGTCGCCAACGAACATACAGGATTTTCTCCCTTTGAACTTGTCTTTGGCGCGAAACCGCGAGGTCCTATGTCCTTACTGCATGATCTTATAACTGCTGATAATATTGTCGATGACACAAAATCCTCTTATGAATATGTCATCGCACTTAGACACAAGATTATTGAAGCATGCAAATTGGCAACTGCTTCTTCTGAATTTACGAAACAGAAGGCAAGGGAATTTGCCAATAAAAAGAGATGTTTGCGTCAACTTTGTCCAGGTGACAAAGCATTTGTCTTGCTACCTTGTAGGGAAAATAGACTTCTCATTTCTTGGAAAGGTCCGTGCGATATAATATCAAAGGTTTCCGATGTTGACTATATCGTCGATATTGACGGGAAGCGTAAAACCTTCCACATCAACATGCTCACGGAATTCCATGAACGTCCTGATTATTTACAACCTGTTTTCCAGGCAACGGACGATTTTCCAGTCCAACATGGACAGTACTCATCTCTGTCAGTAATACAGGATGGGGAAACGGGTTTCTCGGATGTAGATTTACCTTTTCCACTGATTCCTCTTCGCTCTGGTGGATCATGGAGGGATGTTGCGGTTTCTCCGGAGTTGTCTCCAGGGGAGCAGAAACGGGTTTCTACTATGTTAGAACAATTTCAGGATGTCCTTACTGACATTCCTGGTCAAACGGATGTCATTCAACATGACATTATTCTTACTGACCATAGTCCTATAAGAGTCAGACCGTATCCTATCCCGATACATTTTCAAGCACAGGTAGAGAAAGAGTTAGATGAGATGATAGAGTTAAAAATTATTGAACCATCCACATCAGCATATTCTTCGCCGATGGTTATAGTACGAAAAAAAGACAATAACATACGTCTTTGCGTGGATTATCGCAAATTGAATCAAGTGACTAAATTCGATGCTGAACCTATGCCTTTACTAGAAGAGCTACTTACGAGACTATCGAATTCTCACTTCTTTACTAAACTCGATTTGTCTAAGGGATATTGGCAAGTTCCACTATCCGAACACGCCAAACCGTTTACTGCTTTTTCGACGCCTAGGGGTCTATTCCAATGGAATTTCATGCCTTTCGGTCTTATGAACGCCCCTGCTACATTTGTACGCATGATGCGTCGAATCCTATCTCATCGCTCAGATGTCATTGCGTATCTTGATGACATCTGTCTTTTCAGTGATACTTGGAACGATCACTATAATGGTATAAATGAACTATTGTCTATCTTACGCGAGCATAACCTGACAGCGAAACCATCGAAAGCATGTATTGGTTTTAGCGAAATATCTTTCTTAGGACACCGTGTTGGTCATGGGTTCCTAAAAACAGAAGACCATAATACAAGTAAGATACTTAACATTTCTATTCCTAAGACTAAAAAACAAGTACGAAGTCTCTTAGGTCTAATACAATTTTATGGACGATTCATCCCGAATCTGTCCTCCATTATGTCACCTCTTTCTTCCTTGCTAAAGAAAGGGTCTCCTAATGTAGTCCATTGGACTCAAGAATGTCAATCCTCTTTGGATAAGGTTAAAACTATGTTTTCTACTTCACCTATCCTAGTATTGCCTTCTAAGGATAAGACATTTATTCTTCGTAGTGACGCTTCATCCACCGGGATTGGAGCTGCACTAATGCAAGAGTACTCTGGAACTCTGCATCCTGTGATGTATATTTCTCGGAAATTAAATGCCGCAGAGAAGAATTACTCGGTCCTAGACCGTGAATTATTGGCTATGGTTTGGTCAATCCTTAAACTGCAAAGATTTCTTCTGGGCGCGCATTTCATTGTGGAAACTGACCAGAAAGCTCTTACGGCTATTCAGAGTAAAAATCTGAAGAGCGCGAGATCAACGCGATACGCGATTGCTCTACAGCCATTTCATTTTTCGGTGCGAGCTATCCGTGGGTCAGAAAATGTGATGGCAGATATTTTGTCTAGATGCCCACATGATTCATAACTGTTATACAACTTTGATACAGTTGTTTCTATGTTGAAATGTGTACACATATGTAATATATCATATATTGATTGTAACACTACTTAGCGGTTCATTGATATGTATTCACCGCTGATCTTTCAATGTTTTTCGTCTTTGATGATCATGATGTTAAGATATCTTAGATGGAATTTATGTATAAACTAATGTGGAAATTGTGTCATTGCTAATATTGTAGTATGCGTTGGTGACACCTCTCTGGAAATATTTATACTTAGAGAAGTACTTTCTCTAAGGTCATAAAACTTATGCTTATCATTTGCGCATTGTTATTGCTGCGTTGTGAGCCTATTGTATGTTGCTCCTAGATGTATTTCAAAAAAAAAATGTACCATTTTTTTTTCCCGAGGGGTGTGGTAATCTGTTGCGTGCATATTTTGACGCACATTTTACAAAAATCGATATGGCTATTTAATATGGGAAAAATATAGACATTCATTTATTTGTGTATGAAAATGCTGTTTATGGTAAAAGCGAGATAATCCATGTTTGATTCACACTTTTGATTATAGGAGTAATCGTTCTGGATATTGATCCAGCGCAAGGATATTGCGCTTGCGTTTGTACTTATTTTTTAGGGCCAGAAAATATATTAATTTGCTTATTGTGTTTATGGCCTGAATTCATATGTATTACATATTATTAGTACAAGTAGAATCAGTCCTATATTGTATATTTTGGATGGGTAGGAGGGACTAGATTCTTGCTAGCGGAAGTATGAGTTGTCTTGACAAGTCGTGATGAGTTCCGATGTACTGCTTACAAATGGCGGGGTACGTTTTTCTAGAGCTGGTCCTTTCGTCAGAAAAAAATGTCTTACGACGTGGTTTTCCTTCTGAAGGAGATGGTGTCTCTACGATAGTTTGTGTTAGAGACTCTCCTTATGTCAGTATATAGATGATTCGGACTCCAGGTAAACCCAGCTCCTATTTTTGATGATCTCTCGTCGGTTAGGCCTAGCTTGACTTTTGGTGCTTCGTTATGCTAGTGTCGTGTTTGGTATCGACGAAGATGACAGATTTTCCTGCAGCGGTTATGGCTACGTGAAATTAACCTGATCACCGTAGAGCTGTATGGAAACATTTACGAAATCATTTATATAACCATTATAAATTAACTCTGGCTTATATTCTCCTTCCTATGAATGAGTGAACGACAACTCAGGGAGGCAGCCATGTTGGATTTCAGTCATCATATGTTTTGATCACTGCCAAGAGAACAGATTATTTATCTTATTATCGGACAGTGACAGGGAGATCTCAATCTTGCTAGAAACCCCCTTTTCGTGGTTTCATAATCTATACTACAAACTATGGACGTCAAGTAACTTTGGTTATTTATCGATCCGCCCTTCACTGACGCGTTTAGTCAGATAGGGGGATGTGGCCATAATGTATCATGACATTGAACTTTTGATGTACTGCCCATTATTTCTGAATGTGTCATGACTTCAGATCTGCTATGTATACCTACAAATTGATATGTCAACGAACCATGATGTACTCGTATGTCCCAGTGTGTACGTCTGAATAAATTGAGTAAACTAAGATTCCAGCAGTCTGCATTGGTGCCTTGTAGACACAAGTGTGAGTGGTTATATTGGTCAGCACACGAACAGTACACCATTCGCGGTAATCACACTCTACACTTCTACTTCATACATACACCATCCTGCGTCGGCTGAAGTGACCAAGTTTAGGGCCTGCTTCCCCTGGAGCCTTTGCCTTCCCTAACTCAGGACTAGGGTGAGTTACCCATTTACAGCTGGGTAGACTGGAGCATGCCTGATCTCAACAACACACCACTCTTCCTTACAGAGCAGACAGACTGATACTTTACAGTGTGTGTGTGAAAGCAACTTTACAGAGTGGAAAGAACAAGACTTTACACAGGCCAGTATTGCAATTGCCTGACTTGAATCAAGAATTTATCGTGAGAAGTGACGCAAGCAATGTGGGCCTAGGCGCTACATTGTTGCAAAGGTCCTCTTCACAGGATGGGGAATTGAACCCAGTCGCTTATGCAAGCCGCAAGTTGAACAAGGCGGAAAAAAATTATTCAACAAGTGAAAAGGAATGTCTAGCTTTGATATGGGCTATAAAAAAATTCCAGATTTATTTATATGGCAGGACATTTGTGGTCCAAACGGATCATTCACCACTCGTATTCCTGTCACAGGCCAAGCATGAAAATTCCAGATTATTGAGATGTCTTTGTTATTGCAGCCATACTCATTTCTGATAGAATATATTCCCGGCCCTCGGAACGTAGGTGCAGACTTTTTAAGTAGACATCCTTATGATGAAGATCAGAAAAACGCGTAAGACTTCATTGAGCTAAGTTATTTCGCAGATTATAACCTGCTAATGATTGCATGTTTTAGAATGGGAGGTGTGTAGTAAAATATGCGAGAATAATCGCTCATTTCAGTAAGATTTTAGTCATAAAATGATAATAATTAAACCCGCACTATTGTGTCTGACGGTGATGCTCTCACACGCCAGCAACGCTGCCTTTTGTACAGTGCTAAAGCCTATAGAACGATCCCACGGTAAAAATCTAACACGCGTTTTAGTTTCGGTTTCGAAAACGTACTACCAATATTTAACATTTTGCCAGATCTGCTGCATACATTCTGCAGCCAAGACTTATAATTAACGATTTTGCGGAAGTGTGCCGCAAAATAACTATCTGAATTAACGTATTCTGTCAACTTTAACGCAAAATTTAGTAGTAATCCTTACATTTTTTGGTAGTGTTGCACGATACAATACAAATTATTAACGCCAATTCTTAACCCGCCACGCCAACATCCCGCCTCGCTTGGCAGTCCGCCATGCATATATACGCTGGAGCAAAGCCAACAGAGGCAAAACACGCAGACAATTTTATTGCCTCCTCGCGGTAATGTTTCTGACGTCACAAAAACAAGTTAGTTATTTGAAAAATACATGCTAGCGAGAGGGGAAGATGGCGGTCTTGTGTAAAATATTTATTTCACGATGACCGGTGACAAAATTGAAAATCTAAAACCATAATGAAACTGAACATAAAAATCATATGGTAGTATAGCTTAGAGTCCACTGAGCAAGAATGTGTTTTAAATAATATAATAGTCCCAGTATTAGCCAAGTTATTGAGAAAATACTAAATGTCTACGGATGCACGACCAGACAGACTGTTGTTCCTGCTTGTTTTTTTCATAACGTTAGTGGGGACACCGGCTTAGAAGGGAGGCATTGAGGTAAATTCAAATTCGCTTGGGTAACAAGATTATAGGAGGAGAGGGGAGCGGTATGAAAATTGTTACCATAAACTAACATCGTTTTGTATTGGCATAACTAAAGCAGACTGGCGAATCGACTACCAGACGCAGAGTATGTTTGGAATTAATTTTGTTTTTAAAAAAACTGCATTTGAATTCTGGTAGTCGCAAGCTTTCGATTGGCCAGTGCTACTAAATATTAGCAAAAAGCTTTCACTATTCATTGCCAGTTGAACAGTATTTTTTTATTCAGATACGCTGAGAACAGCTGTGATACATTTAAAAGTAAATTAAATAACTAAATAAGTATTTCACAGTCTGGACGGAGCAGAAGAAACTGAGGCCATTTCTTTGCGTCATTTGTTTATATTTCTTGATTTGTGGTAAGAATGCTTTAAGAATTTAATATGTTTAATCCCAATACCAAAGTTAGATACTGCTATTGGGAAAAAGTGAAGGACGTGCTGGGAGCAGACATTGTTGAGTCCTCACGTTGAAATGTATCTAACTAATGTATGTTGTCATGATTATGTTTGAATATTATTGTATTAGAGTATATTAGTAAGCCTCCGTGTTCAAGGAACACTGTTCAACATGCCTGAAGCATTTATATTTAAAAAGAAAAAGATGAGAAAAATATATAAAAGGAAATGTGGTTACCCCACATTATATTATTGAGGAAAACTATGTAAACGTACAGTGGCGTATCTGCCATAGGGACCTGAGGGGTGGTCACAGCAAGGTGGGAGTCATGAAAAATTAGGGGTGAGTGCACCTGAAATGCACGCGAGGCTGACCCCATACCCACGTATGAAATTAAATAAAAGAATAAGTGATCAGATGTAAAAGGCCAGGGTGTCCTTTTGTTGCAGAGGTTTTGTTTCCTGTTGCCAGCTGGTGACAGGAAACCTGAGGAGTGACGATAACGCCAAGAAGTCTCTGACACTTCATGTATGCTGTCAAGAGATAACAGCAGGAGCTTGGGCGTGTGACGTGATATCGATATTTCTGCAACTACACACTATCTTATCATTCAACAAGAAACCCCAGGTGATATGTTAAGGTATATCTGACAGTTTCAGTTTAAATAAACCTTGGTATTTCAAATCATACTCAGGAAGTTGATGGGGTATGATGATAATACAGCCCCTCATACACACTGACTCACCCTCTTAGAAGAATAAAGTGTAAACTGTGAACATTCCAACAGGAAAGACATATATTAACTTTGTAGTTATTTGGGCAGATTGTCCACACAATTTTAGTTAATCTTTTATGTAAACTATCTTGTCCTCATTTTCAAAGACCTGTCCAAACGATATGACTGGACAGGCAAAATAAATTGTACAAAAAATTATCAAATTTAAAGAAAAACTTAACCACAGGTTTTATTCACTTCCTCATAGAAACTTTAAGTGTTTTTGTGTTGTGTACCATCATTTCATTTCTCCCCTAGACACTAGGTACATCATACACCAGACACTAGAGCCAAAATAGTGACCGTGTGAGATCTAGGGAGGTAGCGTTAGGTTCCCTGCACATAATTCATCATCATCATTTATAGAGTCAGGGGCCTACATGTGCTTGACCTCACACGGTTAATACATACACGGATTTCATTCTTTTTAGGATACCATCATAACCTCCCCAGCAAAATCTAACTTTGCTACACCAGGGGACAGTAAGACTTAGCATAAGTTTGTTGAAGACCTGTGCTCCTTGGATAGTTGAAAGATGACAATAATGATGATATATAACTTTTATCCGTGCCTGATGTTCTGCTTTATGAAATGTCATCAGTAGAGGTATGGGAAATTCAACCTAAAGGATACAGTTAGTCCGAAAATCCGGACTGCTCGGGGATTCGGTTGGTCCGGATTCTCGGATTTTCTGGATTCTCGGGCAGTACTTTTAAAATTTAAGTTTAAGGAAGAAGAAAGAAGAGATAACTAGGCTAATTTTTTTGGTTTATTTATTAACAAATACAGAATGTCTCATTCCATACCGTTTTGATTTGCTGCCAATAGTCTTCTGTATTCTCTGATCTTCCAGCTGTTGGAGCACTTGGAATTTGTTGGATATTGTGACCGCAAATTTGTCTCTTGTTTCTTGATTTCTTAGATGTCCTACATTAAATTGTTGTCTACATTTTTGAATTGTTGCGTATCTCTTGAGTTTCATTTTTATTTGGTATCAGAAGGTGGTGATCTGATGCCACATCTGCTCCTCTATATACCTTTACATCCTGCAATGATGATCTAAACTTCTTGTTTATGCATATATGATCAATCTGATTTTCTGTTCTATGTTCTGGTGATATCCATGTTGCCTTGTGTATTCTCTTATGTGGAAACATGCTTCCTCCTATAGCCAGTTGATTTGATGCACAGAAGTTTGAGAATAGTTCCCCATTTTCATTCATTATTCCTAGCCCATGTTTTCCCATGACTTCTTCAAATCCGGTGTTGACTGTACCTATCTTTGCATTCATGTCACCCATCAAAATTGTGATGTCTCTTCCTTTTACTTTTTCCATAATTTCCTGTAGTCTAGTATAAAATGCTTCTTTCACAGACTCTTCTTTGTCATTAGTTGGTGCATAACATTGGATGATATTTACATTTATTTTCGTTTTAGCTGTTTTAAAAGAAGCTGTTATTATTCTGGATCCAACGGCTTCCCATTCAATGAGTGCTTTCTGTGCTTCTTTAGATAACATAAGAGCTACCCCTTCACTGTGGTGTGAACTTTCGTCTTCATATCCTGAGGACAGCACCAATTCACCTGTGATGAGTTTCTTCCTGTCTACCCCCTCCCACTTTGTTTCACACAGTCCCAGAACCTCGATTTTATATTCCCTCATCTCTGCTGCTACTTGTGCCACTTTCCCTTGTTCGTTTAATGTCCGAACATTCCAGGTGCCAAATCTGGAAGTTCTCCTAGAAGAAAGAAGGTTAGTCAGCAACACAGACTCCTTTCGGCTTTCTCTGTGTTGCATCATACGCCTCCCTGCGAGAGGACCTTCCCCTGTCTTGGATGGCTGTGTTTTATTTTCCTTATTTGACTCGTCCATGTTTGTTGAAGTTTTTTGTGGTTTAAATTTTTTACAGGATGGAGTAACCGGCCCCATGCCCAACCCTCCTTAGTCGCTTTCTACGACATGCTTGGCAGGGAACAGTGTTACTATTCTTTGCTCCCCTTTCGGGCCCCGGTAACACAGGGATGCCTCTTGTCTCCATTTCTTTTCTTACTAGCAATAGACTGGGTTACGAGAACATCGACAACACACAACAGAAATGGAATCCAGTGGACTCTGACTAAGCAGTTGGATGATCTGGATTTTGCTGATGACTTAGCTCTTCTGTCCTTTAACCGTAATCAGATGCAGGACAAATTGAAAACACTCGATGAGAGGTCACAGCAATTGGGTCTGAAAATACACAGGGAAAAGACAAAGATAATGAGAATAAATGCTGGTAATGATAACAGGGTTGAACTTAAAGAAGCACCAATACAAGATGTAGAATCGTATACATATCTTGGCAGCAATATAGACAAAGTTGTAGGGAGAGACAGTGATATCAAAATAAGAATACAAAAAGCAAGAGGAGCTTTCATTGCATTGGGAAATATATGGAGATCAAGAGAAATCGGATCCAACACGAAAATAAGAATCTACAACTCAAATGTGAAGTCAGTCCTATTGTATGGCTCTGAGACATGGAGAACAACAAAGACAACTGCCAAAAAGCTACAGACTTTCATAAATGGGTGCTGATATGGGTGGATTTAGGCTGACTTCAATTACCACCCCTATCGACACCAGTAAAATTATAGTTGTAGATGTAGGGTGTCCTATCTGGTTTTGTGTTGTTGTTGTTGCTGTGTACAGTAGTGATGTAGTTCACAGAGTTACAGCACGTAGGGTACGACATGTGAAGTCATAAATAGGTAAACTGCTCTGGACGTTTTTCCATCATTTATTTTGACGTCACAGGTACAAGAACGTACATCCAGTTCACAATAGAGCAAAGTCATGACATTCACAAACATCAGCTTACATAGTTTATCAATGCATTTGGCATATTCTAAAGATGATGATATGGCGCCAAGGGATTATATGGTTGGCTCCAAATACAAAAGTACATCAACAAAAATCCTCCTACTGTTCAGATGTGCTAAACGAGTCAAATCATACGTCGCACGAGGATGGCATTCCAGGAGTGCAGGTCAAACTGACCTTTACAGGCATTCCTAAATCTAACCTTGACGTAGGCATAATCGCTGACACACAGCGACGTTCATAGAACAAAGAACTGTCCTTCGGGCTGAGTATGACCCGTTTACATATAGATCTCAGGTATGAAGATACCTGGGGCGTGACATCTATTAGAAGAACCTTCCTTTCTGTAATGCATACGTGAGCAGAGATCGACCATTGTCAAACATAAGTAAAGTAACAGATTGGATGTAAATGAGGCATTACCTTCGTTCGAAAAATCCACACTACAGAAAACATACGCCTCCAGGCGTTTTAGAATACTCAAGGGAAGGACCTTGTAAGCTAACTATCTCACAATAAGGCTCCTAATCCCTAACAAAATCACAGAGACGCCAAAACACGTCCTTTCTGCTTCACAGCTTTACATCGTCTCCCAAGATAAAGAAACTTCCCAGACGCCCCGAGTCCGGACATGCGCAGAACCTATACACTTGAAATAGCGATCAAACAAGACGATCTAGGAACATTCCAGATAAGATTTAACTAGATCGAGCCTTATTTGGACATGAACAGAGACCTCAACACAGGTTTCAGACATTCCAACAACAGTTGACCGATACTACCAAATAAGGAGAATGGTCACACTTCGTTAATAAAAAATATGGACCGACCGTGTCTCGACACAAGAGGAGGTAACATCATATTAAATGATAATCTCAATTATCCAGAGTTATGTAGCTTTGACCGAGACAAATTCAAGTGTACATTCAGTCAATCTAATTACACAATGTCTTTAGCAAAAAATGATCATACAATGACTTTAGAAAAAAAAAAAGATCATATAATGACTTTAGAAAAAATGAAGATCTGTGCGTAACATTACCGCACCCTCCCGGGAAAAAAAAAGAAACATTTTTTTTTTGAATCCTGGAGCCGGGAAAAACCCTGGGCTCCTAACGCACGTATGATGCGCGGATATATTGCCTAAAAATGAGGCTTGCTCGACGCATGGAGCGAAACTGCGATTATATCTCAGATCCTTAGAGAAACAAAAATTTCCCTAAGTATACGCGCATATATTCCAGGAAGGTGCCACCAACACACGCCACAGTGATGGCAATATCATAATGAAAGTCAAATTACACTCATACAAATGTATGAAATTAAATATATTATCATAGTATTATACAATGAAGTGTTGTGCAACCAGCGGTGTAATATACCAATATACCGCAATATAATATAATATAACACATATTCAAACAAAGAATACATTAAATAATGTATTATTAATCATTATTAGAACATGTGCTGTTTCTCGTAGACATAAATACAATCGATAGAAGAAGATGTGGACATCATCCACTCCCAATCCAGGACAGGACTAGATAACTTCAAAGTTCCACAATGTACAAAATCTCGCAGACTTCAATGATGTGCTGCGAAAATATCAATAACACAAATCTTTAAGACAAATGTTAAATCTCTTAATACAATCATTAAAATATAATAACTAAATGTGGCCATGTGATCTTTTGGCCCGTATATCGCTAACTAAGCCTTCTTCTGTTATGATCAAATTGGTAACAGAAAAAAGGAAATTACATGGTACAACGTTATAAATTCCCAAAAAGTGAGAAAATATGTGCTAATAAGTCATTATAGTACCAACGGGCTGATCACCCGTTTGCCAGTTACTTCGATTACGGAAACAACAGCAAATGGATTGATTTGCCGTTGCCCTAAAGACGCCAATAGGCGTGATGGGAAACAATGGCAAAGAAAACCTATCTGCTGTTGCCCTAAGACGCCACTAGGCGTAATGGCCACTGACTGCTTTGACGGTCGGTGGCTAAGGACGGAAGAAGAAGAAGAAGATGTCATTATAGTATTGAATTGTATATCAGGAAATATATATGACAGAAGAATTATGTGGAATCGTGTGGGCACCTGGACAGAATGTCTGCCATCACATTATCCGAACCACGGATAGCTCGCACCGTGAAATGAAATGGTTGAAGAGCTATGGCATATCGAGTGGACCTCGAGCTCTTCAAGTTTTTGCTCTGAATAGCAGTAAGAGCTTTCTGGTCGGTTTTCACAATGAAATGTGCGCCTAGAAGAAATCTTTGTAACTTCAGAATAGACCATACCATAGCTAATAATTCACGGTCTAAAACCGAGTAATTCTTTTCTGCAGCATTTAATTTCCTAGAGATATACATCACTGGATGCAGAGTATCAGAATACTCCTGCATAAGTGCTGCCCCAATCCCAGTTGACGAGGCGTCACTTCGAAGAACAAAAGTCTTCTCAATAGTAGGTAACCTAAGGATAGGTGGAGATGAAAATAGAGTTTTAACCTGGTCCAATGAGGATTGACATTCTTGAGCCAGCGGATCAGATTAGGCGATCCTTTCTTCAATAAAGTAGAAAGCGGTGCCATAATGGAGGACAGATTCGGAATGAATCGTCCGTAACATTGGATCAAACCTAAGAGACTCCGTACTTGTTTCTTCGTCTTAGGGACAGAAATGTTAAGTATTTTTGAAACATTGCGGTCCTCTGTCTTTAAAAGACCATGACCAACACGATGACCCAGGAAAGAAATCTCACTAAATCCTATAAAAGCTTTAGAGGGTTTTGCAGTCAAGTCATACTCGCGAAGAGTAGACAGCAATTCGTATAAACCCAAATAGTGATCTTCCCAGGAATCACTGAACAGACAGATATTGTCTAAGTATGCTATGACATCTGTACGATATGCGAGAATTCGCCGCATCATGCGTACGAATGTAGCAGGGGCGTTCATAAGACCGAAAGGCATGAAATTCCATTGGAATAAACCCCTAGGTGTAGAAAACGCTGTAAAAGGTTTGGCACGTTCAGTTAAAAGGACTTGCCAATAACCTTTAGACAAGTCTAGTTTGGTAAAGAACCTAGAATTAGAAAGTTTATTTAGTAGCTCTCCCAATGAAGGCATAGGTTCAGCATCGAACTTCGTAACTTGGTTCAATTTGCGATAATCTACGCAAATGCGAATGTTATTATCCTTCTTTCGAACAATAACCATAGACGAAGAGTATGGTGAAGTAGATGGTTCGATTATTGTCAACCGTATCATCTCATCCAATTCTTTCTCGACTTGTGACTGAAAGTGGATTGGTATTGGATAGGGTCTGACTCTGATAGGATTATGGTCAGTAAGCACTATGTCATGTTCGATGACATGTGTGTGTCCCGGGATGTCTGTAAGGACATCCTGAAACGTTTGCAACATCGAAGAAACTTGTCGATGTTCCTCAGCGGAAAGATTAGGAGAAACGGTAACGTTTTTCCAAGATTTCGTAGAATGAAGTGGGACCATAGGAAGTGGAAGATTGACGTCAGAAAAAGTAGATTCCTCATCCTGTATAACTGACAGGGAAGAGTAATGACCATGAGGTACTTTAGAATTGTCCGTTGCCTGGAAAATAGGCTGCAAATAGTCAGGTCTTTCATGAAATTCCGTGAGCATATTTATGTGGAAAGTTTTATGCTTTCCATCAATATCGACAACATAGTCGACATCGGAAATTTTGGAGACTATTGCATATGGACCTTTCCATGCAATAAGAAGTCTGTTCTCCCTTGACGGAAGAAGAACGAATGCTTTGTCACCTGGACAAAGTTGTCGTAGACATCTATTTTTATTTGCAAACTGCCTTGCCTTTTCTTTAGCAAATTCGGATGAAGAAGCTGCTAGTTTGCATGCCTCGATGATCTTTTGCCTAAGAGCAATGACATACTCATAAGAAGATTGAGTCTCATCGCTAATATTATCGGCAGTGATAAGATCGTGTAGTAAAGACATAGGGCCGCGCTGTTGCGCGCCAAAGACAAGTTCAAAAGGAGAAAATCCTGTGTGTTCATTGGGAACCTCTCTATAAGCAAAGAGAGCCGCGGGTAAAACCCTGTCCCAATCCTGAGGATGATCCTCAGTTATTTTCCCAAGTAAAGTCTTTAGTGTCCTATTCAAAAGCTCAACTAACCCATTAGACATTGGGTGATAGATACTGCTGAGAGACCTTTTAATATGTAGCATAGACATTACCTGTGACATAGTGTCTGATATAAGTTGAGTGCCATGGTCTGATAATATTTCTCCGGGGAAACCCAAACGAGAAAATATCAGTCAAAGAGCGTCTGCGATATCAGCAGTTGAGATGCTCTTGAGGGGTATAGCCTCTGGCCAACGTGTGCACATATCGACACATGTAAGGATAAATTGATGTCCTCTGGTCAACTTAATTCTAAAAGGACCGATAATATCTATTGCCATTTTTTGAAAAGGGCAAATAGGAATGTCAGCAGCCTGGATATCCGCAGCATGTCGTGGTCCTTTCGATTTGACCTCCTGACATACTTTGCAAGAACGACAGTAAATTCGTATGTCCTTGCTCACAAATGGCCAAAAGAAAGCCGCAAGAACCCTCGACTTTGTACGGGAAAAACCCATATGTCCAGCACATTGCGAGTCATGAGCATGTTGCAATTTTTGCAATCTCATACTCTTAGGAACAAGAATTTGTGAATGAGTGGACGTAGCCGAGTCTTGTACCATACGCACAAGTACGCCGTTCTTCATAGAAATCCAAGACTTTCTATTAGTATTCTGATTTTGATCACCTTTTTTTGCTAGAATGAAGAATTTTTGTAAAGAAGAATCTTCTTCTTGCAATTTTATAAATTAGTCACGTGAAATAATCAAGTGACTATTTTGGCTATCTACTTCCTCATTATTAGTTAATGAAGTTTGAGGTGGATCCAGAGCATGTGCTCTTGTGACCACCGCATTGGTAGCTTCCATGTTTTGCTCTTCCCAAACAGCAATTTGCTGTGAGGTACATTCCCTAACTCCGTGAATACGACCAATAATAAGGTCCGCAATAGTGTTTGGAAGAAGACACGCGTGGACATCTCCCGTAAAGAAAGGAGTAGCAATATGTATTATGGCAGTAGAATATTTTTCCAAAGTGCCACCAAATGTGACACATTTGATGACCTTTCCTGTAGCACAGGATGGATTTACAAGAGATTGCCTAACACCAACAGTAGTACATCCAGAATCAAACAAAATTGAGACTGGATTACTATTTACTATTTATTTATTCGTGCTGATAACGGGAATGTCGTGGGTTCGATCACCACATTGGCTACCATGAAATGATAAGGGTGGATTTAGGCTGACTTCAATTACCACCCCTATCGACACCAGTAAAATTATAGTTGTAGATGTAGGGTGTCCTATCTGGTTTTGTGTTGTTGTTGTTGCTGTGTACAGTAGTGATGTAGTTCACAGAGTTACAGCACGTAGGGTACGACATGTGAAGTCATAAATAGGTAAACTGCTCTGGACGTTCTTCCATCATTTATTTTAACGTCACAGGTACAAGAACGTACATCCAGTTCACAATAGAGCAAAGTCATGACATTCACAAACATCAGCTTATATAGTTTATCAATGCATTTGGCATATTCTAAAGATGATGATATGGCGCCAAGGTATTATATGGTTGGCTCCAAATACAAAAGTACATAAAAAAAAATCCTCCTACTGTTCAGATGTGCTAAACGAGACAAATCATACGTCGCACGAGGATGGCATTCCAGGAGTGCAGGTCAAACTGACCTTTGCAGGCATTCCTAAGTCTAACCTTGACGCAGGCATAATCGCTGACACACAGCGACGTTCATAGAACAAAGAACTGTCCTTCGGGCTGAGTATGACCCGTTTACATATAGATCTCAGGTATGAAGATACCTGGGGCGTGACATCTATTAGAAGAACCTTCCTTTCTGTAATGCATACGTGAGCAGAGATCGACCATTGTCAAACATAAGTAAAGTTACAGATTGGATGTAAATGAGGCATTACCTTCGTTCGAAAAATCCACACCACAGAAAACATACGCCTCCAGGCGTTTTAGAATACTCAAGGGAAGGACCTTGTAAGCTAACTATCTCATAATAAGGCTCCTAATCCCTAACAAAATCACAGAGACGCCAAAACACGTCCTTTCTGCTTCACAGCTTTACATCGTCTCCCAAGATAAAGAAACTTCCCAGACGCCCCGCGTCCGGACATGCGCAGAACCTATACACTTGAAATAGCGATCAAACAAGACGATCTAGGAACATTCCAGGTAAGATTTAACTAGATCGAGCCTTATTAGGACATGAACAGAGACCTCAACACAGGTTTCAGACATTCCAACAACAGTTGACCGATACTACCAAATAAGGAGAATGGTCACACTTCGTTAATAAAAATATGGACCGACCGTGTCTCGACACAAGAGGAGGTAACATCATATTAAATGATAATCTCAATTATCCAGAGTTATGTAGCTTTGACCGAGACAAATTCAAGTGTACATTCAGTCAATCTAATTACACAATGTCTTTAGCAAAAAATGATCATACAATGACTTTAGAAAAAATGAAGATCTGTGCGTGACAGTGCTTGTGTAGAATAGAGGAATTGAAATGGTATGACAAGGTTACCAATGTGGAACTGAGGACAAGAACTAGACAAGTGCCAGTGGAACAAGAGATGAGAAGAAGACGATGGCGATGGATAGGACACACACTGAGGAAACCTGTTGATAGCATTACAAGGCAGTCCTTGTTCTGGAACCCCCAGGGCAAGAGAAGCAGAGGTAGACCAAGAAGCACATGGAGAAGAGAGCTGGAAACAGAGGTGAAAATGATAAGGAGAACGTGGAAAGAACTTGAGATGATGTCACGTGACAAGGGGACTTGGCATGTGTTTGTTGAAGGCCTATGCTCCTTTGGGAGTGGAGGGTTATGAATGAATGAAATACAGAATATTTCATTTATCAAAATAAGTATATTTATTCGTTCATTTCCGCAACTTCTGTTGCGTCTGCTGCACTGCTTGTGGATGGAACACGTACAGCTTCTGCTGCGTCTGTTGAACTGCTCTGATTTACAACAGCCCTGAAATTGTAAAAAGTTTGAATTTTCAAAAATTCCGCATTCTCGGGTAATCCAGTTTTCTGGCATCCGGATATTTGAACTTTTACTGTATATCGCAAAATGTTAACTTGACCACTACGAAAATAATCGCGTTTTTTGTAAACTAACTCGTAAAATTTCACTAAGAACTTTGAACAAGTGCCTTTAAAGTGTTTGCTACTATTTCATGCATTTACCATATCCATGCAACTGTTGGTTACATCACGACTTGTTTCCTTTATTGTGATATTTTTCTTGGTTGCGTACATTCTGTGATCTGCATTGTATTATTTCTCTCGGTTGTGTTTTTATTGTTAGCTATAGTTCAGGCTTTTGCGTTGTTCAGAAGCTTGGCTGTGCCCATATTGGTTGGAGGTTTATTTATGTCAATCCGTATCTTTCCGGGAAAGCTCACTCCAGTGAAGCTACTGACTAGGCAAGCGGGTGAATCTGCAATGTTCGAGAAGCAACATAATTTTTTTAATGTTTGCTTTTATTTTTGTAATATTGGGTTTTTACTTTTATTTCTATATTGGGGTTATTGCAGTTTTGTTTGGTTTAAGGACTATCTTCATTGCACACGGACAACTCCATCAGTGCTCCGATCTCCTGTCTTTGATCACACAAGTGCACGAACTCTGTAGTACCAGCAACGATGCCAATGTGTCAACGGGCATCACATATTCTATAAATATTTTTGTGTTTGTAGGTTTCCTAAATTTTAAATCTTGCCAAGGAAACGGCCGTGTGGCCTACTCTTTAGCGTTTTCCAACTACCGAGGGATTTTTAACGTGTGCAACTTGCACACGGGATCTCCTATTTTTTCGCCCTTATCCGAGAAGGCTAGGCATCCGATCTCACTACCCATGAGAGCAGGGGGGAGGATGAAATCATTGTAAACTGATTCTGAAAAAAAAAATATTCATCAATTACACCTCAACTGGGAGCGAACCCGGTACATTTAGAATTAGAAGCGGGCGCCGCATCTCTTAGCCACTCCGATCCCAAGGTTATAGTTTTTTGCAGTATGTCTTTACAGTACCTTTAGTCCTGGGGACCCCGTGTTTTTAAAAGCCGGCTAGTCCACAATTTCCATAGCTTTAAAATTCTTTATTTTATCCGCCACCAAGAGATCTATCAATTCATCCCTGTAATCTACCTTTAGATCGAGATGTACCCTGTGTAAGATGTTCGCACAGGTTTACATTCTACTGATGTTATCCTTTCCTTACCCACCAATAATGTGTACTTCAAAGCTGACTTTACGTCCGGTATTGAGAAAATGACATCACCAGATGTGCACTAAACATGAACTCTGCCGAGATCATATTATCCATAGTATTCACTGCACTAAGCTAAAGAACACAGATTAACAATGAGCTCCGGATTAAAGGATCAACACAGCCGCCATTTCAGTGTGTAAAAAGACATCTAAGGCCTTTTCAGCAGTATTATCGATGTGAAAATACAACTAGATTAAGTTTATCATAATGCTTGTGGTACGAATCTTGCGGGATATAAAGTTCAGTGGGTTTTGTCGCTCAATAGTAAAGGTGGTTCTCATATCAGTTACTGCCGTAGAGGATTGAAGTGTTAGAACCTTCACTATACTAGGTCCAGCTTCGAGAAGTTGGTGACAAGTCCCCTTCCTTGCTTCTTTTCCTTCGCTAACTCACGAGTAGAGGCATGCACACATTTACAACTGGGTAGACTGGAAAGTGACGCCACCGGGTTTGGAACACGGTACCTTCGCCGTGAAACATGAGCGCTCTGACTACTCTGTCAATCGGACGCGATGTCAACGATTCTAAGTTAAGTTTCTTCAGAAACATCATGAGAAAAGAAACGTTACAATATCGTTGGTGATATGAAAATAATTATTGCCGCAACACGAAGTTTGAAAAAATAAGTTGTATTTACATTAACAGGGTGTCTCAAAGATATGCAAACTTTGAAAGCTTATAACTAGGGCTGGGATCTTTAACGATTAATTAATCGATTAATCGGCTAAAACGTTTAATCGATTAATTGATAAATCAAATACTAATCCAATATTCCATATTTAGCAATGTTTATGTTTTATGCTTAAATGCGAGTGCATTTGCTATGACAGAGGTTTGTGATATGAAATTTGGTAAGTATGGCCAATAATAATAAATTGAGAGATTGTGAGAGATTAGTTTTATTGGCGTACCTCACTAAGGTGAAGTTAGTTTGGGGGTGGGGGGAGTTGTAATAGCGATAGCATATGTCCACCATGGCATCTATAATTTACGCATTGTGTGTGAGTAATCCAGATCTAAAGGTCTTTTATAGTTGGACATGCGCCCTAATATCACCGACTACGCGCCTCGCCAAAACTATTTTTATAAGTGAGTGTGTGTATATGTATATATATATAAATATTTATGTGCGTGTGCGTGTGTGTGTACGCTATGTAGCATATTCTCTCTCTCATCCTATATATGTATATACATGTATAGTAGCAGTAGCCCCCTTCATAACTGACTATGGGAACGCGCTCCTGAGGTGATTACCTTCAGCTGTTCTTTTTCCTTGGTGATTTCCTGTCTCTAAGCTTCATCCTCCCAGGTAGCTGGATTAATGTCCAGTGTCCTCATGTCTTTCTTGTACACATCTTTGAACCTCAGCTGCTGTCACCCGGTGTTACGTGCAGTCTTTGATATCTTACAATATAATACATTTGTATGCTTGTTATGTTCGCAAATATTTTGTAAACAAAATAGATACTTTTTAGTGCTTAAGGAAAAGTCATTATTGAGTTACTTCCCTTGAAAGGAGTGTCGTCATTTTTGATCGAACTCCGCGGATGAATCCAGTTTTACTGCGATTTATTCTTTGTTTGGGTAGAAATAGGTTGTTCTTGCTTCGGTGTATCTATGGCCTGAATTTATGTGTATTGTTTGTCTGGGAGGACGAGTCTGTCTTATATCTGTATATCTTTACATATCTCAGTCGAACTATATGGTCTTTTGTCGTTAGAAAGGTCAAAGGGCTGTTCGGCGGATGTGTCGCTAGAGAGGTGTGATTTGGCTTCGCCCTGATGATGGGCTGTATTTTTCTGTAGCGGCTTGTCGCCGGGAAAAGTGATCTCAAGATTGTTGGGGAAAGTGATAGACGTTTAGACCTATCCTGTATGCTTTACCCCAGTGTTTATTCTTATTGCCAAGGAATGGCAGAATCATATTTCTGATACCGAGGTAACAAAAGTATTTCTTATGAACTCTTACGAAGCCATCGTTTTCGTTAAGCAGACGCACGATTTGTACGTCTGAGAGAACATTTAACTAGAGGAAGATGACATTCATTTCCAGCAGCATTATATCTCGTATGATGAAATCAATTGTATTATGATAGAATCTACAGAGCAACGAGAACATTTAATGAATGATTAACTTTGATTCAGTTGTATCCAAACGTGAGTGACAGCTCACGAGAGAAGCCATCTTATATCCAAATATTTTATGACTTTCAAGAAGAGAAAAGGGATGCCCCGTATTATCGCTTGATGAGTCCAGAGATCACTGCTACACATGAGAACCCATTACTAGCGGTTCAATATGATTATATGGGAAAAATATGTGCTGATCATTATTTAAAGGAATCTTCGCTAGACGAGGTTAGGTCTAGAAGCCATCTTGAATGTTGTTTATAATCTGACGTGCTTTTGTCAGTAAACTCAGATGATATATATATATATATATATATATATATATATATATATATATATATATATATGTGCAATACTGAGTGCTTGTCTACTGACAGTCCATTATGCTATTATTCTACATGAGTGCCCATGTATCATTGCAAGACCATTTATCCACTGTACCATGATGTATTATGCCAACCTGTGATTTGTCACTATCTGTGCTGTCGAGTGTGTACGTCCAATTAAACTGTAGCAAAGGTACACAGTCGTTGGTGTCGATGACTTCCAGCTATACATGAGTGAAAGAAAAATACCAATTGTCAACACCACGAACTCTTCTTATCATTCGCGTATTACACTCTCACTTCACGCTTACACACCCCTGCGTAGGTCGAGTTGACATTCCATATTCAAACCACGAGCAACACTCTGACGAGTCTTTAACACTGGAGCTTCCAAACATCCTCTTAACACCGTGGTCCTTTACACAGTTGATGTCAGCAGGAAAAATAAATAGATAACAACAACCCAATACATCTATTTAACACTGATGTTCTAACACAGCCATTCAACACTGGTGGACATCATTAATCAAAAGAAGGAGGCTTATCATCTGATGAGCCAAAAAAGAGACTTTATCATCTGGTGGACCAGCTTTATGGGTTTGACCTCGCAGAAGTTGAGAAGTCAACAGAACTACCGATACCAGACCGTTTCCTGTGGCTGATACGACACACTAGCAGTATTAGTTTGCTCCTTGTCAACACTTTGTCACGTGACCTATCAAGTGAATGCAGTATCTAGGTCAGCGTTGTTGACATTTTTACATTAGACATTACAGAGTTTCACAGAACAGTTGGATCAATTCTTGTCAATATTAACAGGAAGACAGTATTATTGAACTAAGAAGTCCTATTTTCATCGATGGATCTTCTTGTCTTCTATATATGAACTTTAATATTTAAGGCCAGAATTTGTAATTCAATAAAGTGGCAGTTTATTTATTTTCATAAGAATAACTTTGCCATTACTGTAAAACTGAGCCTATTTTGCAACACATACTATCATACACATAATTTATATATTTATGTTTACATGTTATTTGTTTGTATAATATATTAGTTTATATGTCAGCGGGTTGTGTTTAGGTTGGGCGGTGTCCTCACAACAGAATATCCCACGTGATAGAGGGTCCGTTGTAGGCGTTTTCTTTAGGTGCAATTTCCTTAATTGGAAATTTGCTTGCAACAACTAGTTGCTATTTGTGTTAGCTGTGAAGACTGTAGATATTGTTATTTTTGTAATATTTCTTTGTTCTTTAGTTTTGTTTTGATTTGTTTGTAATTTGTTGTTCTACCCTTTACTATCTTTCAGTTCTATTCACAATTTATATTCATCTACTGTGACGTCATTTGTGTTGTTATTCCTTTGCAGATTCAGTGATTACTTTCATTGATTTCCCTATTTGATTTATTTGATTTCTGCAAACGTTTTCGTATTGTCAGTCTTATTTGTACTTTATGTATTCTGTTGGTTGACATATGTTTTATATAGGTATATTTCATATGACACTATTGCTTGTGCACTGCACTTGGATTATAGTATAAACCAGTACTTGAATATTATTACTGTTATACAAGTCCTTATTAAGGCTTGTGACCCACAGAGATTGAGATAGTGTACTGATTAATCAAGTCATTAAGAACTTGTGGTATTATTATTGTTTCAAGTGATTAGTATTATTGTTAGACATCATGTCTACATTAGAATACTTCATTATACAAGGGAAAGCCCTTGATAAGACTGGTCAACAATTGGAAGAATGGGCAGTTGCTCAATATGACAAGACATTAGCAGCTGAAGAGAGAAGATTAGCAGCTGAAGAGAGAAGACTAGACAGAGAAGCTACTGCTGCTGCTGAACTAAAGAAATTGCAGATGCAGGTGGAGGAAAGGAGATTTGAAGCTGAACAAAAAAAAATTAGAAAGAGAAGCTGCTGCTGAACAAAAAAGATTAGACAGTGAAGCTGAACAAAAAAAATTAGAAAGAGAAGCTGCTGCTGAACAAAAAAGATTAGACAGGGAAGCTGAACAAAGAAGATTAGAAGCGGAAGAGAAAAAAGCAATAAGAGAACATGAATTTGAGTTAGAGAAATTGAGATAGACAAGTATGAGTAATGTTAATCAGGCATCTAGTGGTAATGGTAAACCTTCTACTTACAAGGTTAAGGTTCCACCGTTCAATCAGTCCAGTGACGATATTACATTCTGGCTGGATAGATTTGAACGTTCTTGTCGTACACATAATGTGGATAAATCACAATACGCTAATCAATTAGCAGAAAACTTGAAAGGTGAATCTCTGACTAGATTATGCCTTGTAGGAGAAGCAGATAAGGATAATTATGATGTCATTAGGGCGGCTTTGATAAAAAAAATACCAGCTAAGTGAGGAAGGCTATCGCCTTTTGTTTAAGATGATGGTGCCTGAGACAGGTGTAGAATTCTCAGAATTCATTGCAAAGGCACGTCTCACAGTTGATCGTTGGATTGAACTTTCTAAAACAGAAAAAACGTATGAAGGACTTATGGATTTGTTGCTCAGAGATAAGATTATGTCATGTGTTAACAAACCATTCCTTGAATTTATACATGAGCGTAAACCCAAATCTCTAAAGGAAGTGGAAGAATATTGTTCCCAATATGTCACTGCACACCCCGACGTGACTTTTGGCAACACTAAGATTAAGGAGAGTATGCCAGTTGCTTCAGCAACTCCATACAATCCCAATTATTCACACAGATTTCAGGGACCTCAAAACAGATTTGATAAAAAAGGTAACCATAATAGTTATCAAAACCAAGGTAACCAATCATTTCAGGGTTCTTCTTCAAAGAACTGGAGACGAGCTGATAGCTCTCAACACAGGGGTGGTCACAATTATAGCAATTTCCATAGAGGAAGTAATTATAGAAACTATCCGAGGTATCCGTCTTGGAGTCAACAAGATCGCAATTACAGAGATACTCATTATAATGAATATGATAATGGTAACCAAGAGAACTATGACTCAAACCCAAAAAGGGGTTACAATAGAGGTTACAATAACTACAGAGGTAATAATAACCGAGGTAGATCTCAAAACAGAAGACATAAACCACATTTTCAGGCAAACTCTGCACAACAAGAGTCTCATGAAGCCTATAAACAGAGTAAAGATAATAATGACGCTAGTAATATGGCATGTTCCGCTTTTGATTTTGGGAGAGCATCTCAGTACCCCCAATGCAAAACATTATTTGAGCCAACCACAGTGTCTACTTTAAGCTGTGGCCATCCTCTTCCTGCTCTTCCTGCATCAGTCGCGCATGATGGAAGAGGTTCTCTTGTCTTACATAAGGGTTTAGTAAATAACAATCCAGTCTCCGTGCTATTTGATTCTGGATGCACCACAATTGGTGTTAGGCAGTCACTCGTAGATCCTTCCCGTGCCACTGGACAAGTAGTCAAATGTGTAACATTTGGCGGCACATTAGAGAAATACTCTACTGCTATCATTAGGATTGCTACTCCTTTCTTTACAGGAGATGTACACGCATGTCTTCTTCCGAATCCGATCGCTGACCTCATCATCGGTCGCATTCATGGAGTCAAAGAATGCACTCCGCAACAAATTTCCGCGTGGGAAAGGCAAAACATGCAGATTGCTAACGCTGTAGTCACTAGAGCTCAGGCTCTTAATATGCCTCAAACTTCATCTACTGAAGATAATGAAGTGCATAACCAAGATGATCCCTTGGTAATTTCTCGTGACTCGTTTATAAAACAGCAAGAAGATGATCCCACTCTGAAGAAATTCTTCATTCTTGCAACTAAAGGTGATCCGAATAAAGACACAAGTCGTAAATCGTGGATTACAAAGAAGAATGGCGTACTTGTACGTATGGTTCAAGACTCCATTACGTCAAGTCATTCTCAAATCCTGGTTCCCAAGAATTTGAGAGTTACAATTTTGCAGCACGCTCACGACTCTCAGTGTGCTGGACACATGGGTTTTTCCCGTACTAAGTCAAGAGTCCTTGCGGCTTTCTTTTGGCCATTGGTAAACAAGGACATACGGATTTATTGTCGATCTTGTAAAGTATGTCAGGAAGTTAAATCCAAAGGTCCACGGCATGCTGCACCCATTCAGGCGGCGGAAATTCCTATTCGGCCGTTTCAAAAAATGGCCATAGACATTATTGGTCCATTTAAGATCAAGTCTGCCAGAGGACATCAGTTTATCTTGACGTGTGTTGATATGTGCACACGTTGGCCAGAGGCTATTCCTCTGAAGAGCATTACTACTGCTGATATTGCAGATGCTCTTTGGCTTATATTTTCTCGTCTGGGGTTCCCCGGAGAGATATTGTCAGACCATGGCACCCAACTAATATCAGATACCATGTCTCAAGTAATGTCTACTCTGCAGATAGATAGATCTTTAAGTAGTATCTACCATCCAATGTCTAATGGTATGGTCGAACGCCTTAATAGAACACTTAAAAACTTACTCGGGAAGATAACTGAGGATCATCCTCAAGACTGGGACAGAGTTTTACCTGCGGCCCTCTTCGCTTACAGAGAGGTCCCCAATGAACATACAGGATTTTCTCCCTTTGAACTCGTCTTTGGCGCGCGTCCGATCGGCCCTATGTCGTTGCTTCATGATCTCATAACAGCTGACAATATTGACGATGACACAAAGTCATCCTACGAATATGTCATCGCGTTGAGACAAAAGATTATCGAAGCATGCAAATTAGCAACTTCTTCTTCTGAATTTGCGAAACAGAAGGCAAGGCAATTTGCCAATAAGAAGAGATGCTTACGACAACTTTGTCCTGGTGACAAAGCATTTGTATTACTACCTTGTAGGGAAAACAGACTACTTATTTCTTGGAAAGGTCCGTACGATATAATATCGAAAATTTCCGATGTCGACTATATTGTCGATATTGATGGGAAGCATAAAACCTTCCACATCAATATGCTTACTGAATTCCATGAACGTCCGGATTATTTACAACCCATTTTCCAAGCAACGGACGATTCTCCAGTACAACATGGTCATTACTCATCACTGTCCGTGATACAGGATGAGGAAACGAGTTTTTCAGATGTAAATCTTCCTCTTCCAATGATCCCACTTCATTCTAGTGAATCATGGAAGAACGTTACTGTCTCTCCCGATTTGTCTCTAGGAGAACAGCGACAAGTTTCAACTATGTTGCAAACATTTCAGGATGTACTCACTGACATCCCTGGACAAACTCATGTCATTGAACATGACATTGTTCTAACTGACCATATTCCTATTAGGGTTAGACATTATCCTATCCCTATACATTTTCAAGCACAGGTCGAGAAAGAGTTGGATGAGATGATAGATTTGAAAATAATCGAACCATCCACCTCTGCATACTCTTCGCCGATGGTTATTGTTCGGAAAAAAGACAATAACATACGTCTTTGCGTTGACTATCGCAAATTGAATCAAGTAACGAAGTTCGATGCCGAACCTATGCCTTTACTGGAAGAGCTACTTACTCGACTCTCCAAATCTCATTTTTTCACTAAACTTGATTTGTCTAAAGGATATTGGCAAGTTCCTTTATCTGAACGCGCCAAACCTCTCACGGCTTTTTCAACACCTAGAGGTTTGTTCCAATGGAATTTTATGCCTTTCGGTCTTATGAACGCACCAGCTACATTCGTACGCATGATGCGCCGGATCCTATCTTATCGGTCAGATGTCATTGCATATCTAGACGACATCTGTCTTTTCAGCGATACTTGGGAAGATCACTATTCAGGGTTATATGAATTGCTGTCTACTTTGGGCGAGCACAACCTGACAACGAAACCCTCTAAAGCCTATATTGGTTTTAGCGAAATTTCTTTCCCAGGCCACCGAGTTGGTCATGGTTTCCTAAAGACAGAGGACCATAATACTAGTAAGATACTTAACATCTCTATCCCTAAGACTAAAAAACAGGTGAGAAGTCTGTTAGGTCTTATTCAATTTTATGGCAGATTCATTCAGAATCTATCCTCTATCATGGCACCTCTTTCTACACTTTTAAAGAAAGGTTCGCCTAATATGGTCCACTGGTCTCAGGAATGCCAATGCTCTTTGGATAAGATTAAAACATTGTTTTCAACACCACCTATTTTAGTGTTACCTACTAAAGATAAGACATTTGTTCTTCGTAGTGATGCTTCATCCACTGGGATTGGAGCGGCACTAATGCAAGAGTACTCTGGAACTCTGCATCCTGTAATGTATATTTCCAGAAAACTTAATGCGGCAGAAAGGAATTATTCGGTTTTAGACCGTGAGCTATTAGCTATGGTTTGGTCGATCCTCAAACTACAGAGATTCCTTCTAGGCGCACATTTCATAGTAGAAACCGACCAAAAAGCTCTTACTGCTATACAGAGTAAGAATTTGAAGAGCTCGAGGTCTACTCGATATGCAATTGCTCTTCAGCCCTTTCATTTCTCTGTGCGAGCTATTCGTGGATCAGATAATGTGATGGCAGACATTCTGTCAAGATGCCCACATGATTCCACATAACTATTAGGTCTTAGACTTCTTGATATGTCTAGTTCTATAGTAGTTCCTTTTCTATATCAAGATAGATACACATTTGTAATTTAATAATATAATGATTGTATCACTACTTAGCGGTTCATTGATGTTTATTCACCGCTGTGCTTTGATGATTTTTCTTCATAAATCATAAATTTAAGATATCTAATACGAAATTATGGTATGAAATTTTTTAGGCATTGTGTAATTGCCAGAATTGTGTTATGCTTTGATGACACCTTCCTGGAAAAATTTACTTGTAGAGAAATAATTTCTCTTAATTTATGAGATACATTCTCACCAGTCGCTCCATAAGTCGACTTAGCCTCATATTAGGCGTTATATTTATTCCTGATATTTTCATCTGCGCATTATTCATGCGTTGGGAGCCTATTGTACGTTGCTCCTAGATGTATTTAAAAAAAAAAAAAATTCCATTTTTTTTTTCCCGGGAGGTGTGGTAAGACTGTTACGTGCAATCTTTGATATCTTACAATATAATACATTTGTATGCTTGTTATGTTCGCAAATATTTTGTAAACAAAATAGATACTTTTTAGTGCTTAAGGAAAAGTCGTTATTGAGTTACTTCCCTTGAAAGGAGTGTCGTCATTTTTGATCAAACTCCGTGGATGAATCCAGTTTTACTGCGATTTATTCTTTGTTTGGGTAGAAATAGGTTGTTCTTGCTTCGGTGTATCTATGGCCTGAATTTATGTGTATTGTTTGTCTGGGTAGGACGAGTCTGTCTTATATCTGTATATCTTTACATATCTAAGTCGAACTATATGGTCTTTTGTCGTTAGAAAGGTCAAAGGGCTGTTCAGCGGATGTGTCGCTAGAGAGGTGTGATTTGGCTTCGCCCTGATGATGGGCTGTATTTTTCTGTAGCGGCTTGTCGCCGGGAAAAGTGATCTCAAGATTGTTGGGGAAAGTGATAGACGTTTAGACCTATCCTGTATGCTTTACCCCAGTGTTTATTCTTATTGCCAAGGAATGGCAGAATCATATTTCTGATACCGAGGTAACAAAAGTATTTCTTATGAACTCTTACGAAGCCATCGTTTTCGTTAAGCAGACGCACGATTTGTACGTCTGAGAGAATATTTAACTAGAGGAAGATGACATTCATTTCCAGCAGCATTATATCTCGTATGATGAAATCAATTGTATTATGATAGAATCTACATAGCAACGAGAACATTTAATGAATGATTAACTTTGATTCAGTTGTATCCAAACGTGAGTGACAGCTCACGAGAGAAGCCATCTTATATCCAAATATTTTATGACTTTCAAGAAGAGAAAAGGGATGCCCCGTATTATCGCTTGATGAGTCCAGAGATCACTGCTACACATGAGAACCCATTACTAGCGGTTCAATATGATTATATGGGAAAAATATGTGCTGATCATTATTTAAAGGAATCTTCGCTAGACGAGGTTAGGTCTAGAAGCCATCTTGAATGTTGTTTATAATCTGACGTGCTTTTGTCAGTAAACTCAGATGATATATATATGGGCAATACTGAGTGCTTGTCTACTGACAGTCCATTATGCTATTACTGTATTCTACATGAGTGCCCATGTATCATTGCAAGACCATTTATCCACTGTACCATGATGTATTATGCCAACCTGTGATTTGTCACTATCTGTGCTGTCGAGTGTGTACGTCCAATTAAACTGTAGCAAAGGTACACAGTCGTTGGTGTCGATGACTTCCAGCCATACATGAGTGAAAGAAAAAGACCAATTGTCAACACCACGAACTCTTCTTATCATTCGCGTATTACACTCTCACTTCACGCTTACACACCCCTGCGTAGGTCGAGTTGACATTCCATATTCAAACCACGAGCAACACTCTGACGAGTCTTTAACACTGGAGCTTCCAAACATCCTCTTAACACCGTGGTCCTTTACACAGTTGATGTCAGCAGGAAAAATAAATAGATAACAACAACCCAATACATCTATTTAACACTGATGTTCTAACACAGCCATTCAACACTGGTGGACATCATTAATCAAAAGAAGGAGGCTTATCATCTGATGAGCCAAAAAAGAGACTTTATCACCCGGCTGGTCTGTTGCCATCTGACAGTTGTCAGTAGAAGATACCTTTAGGGATGCGACCATCTTCCATGCGGCGGACATGGACAAGCCAGTGTTGTCTGCGCAGTATAAGCACTGCATTTTGTGCTTTGAAAGCCAGCACGTGACAGCGCCTCTATTTTTGTAACTTTGTCCTTCCTTGAAATACCAAGGATGTGGTGTAGGCACCGTAGATGGAAGGTACTGAGCCGTCTTTCTTGCTTTTGATAGTGTGTGTCCATGTCTCGTCGCTATATATATATATATATATATATATATATATATATATATATATATGTATATATATATATATATATATATATATATATATATATATATATATATATATATATATATATATATATATATATATATATATATATATATATATATATATATATATATATATATATATATATATATATACGAGGGCAAGTCAGTAAATAGGTCACAAATGGCTGTTAAAAAAAACTAAATGAGATTCGAACTTGAAAACCATTTATTATTACACTTACATTTTCCATTATTTCTCAACATAATCTCCACCAACATTGATAGACTTATCCCATCGCTTTATCAGTGCCCCAAAAATGCAGCATAGAAGTCTTTGGTCTGCTGTCTCTGCCACATTCGCACCTCACGTTCAACATCTTTGTCATCCGCGAAACCTTTGCCGCCAAGGTGACTCTTTAGTGTACCAAACAGATCGAAATCGCTCGGGGCTAAGTCGGGGCTGTGAGACGGATGTTCAAGAAGTTGGCACCCTAGTTGTTCAATTTTCTCCTCGGTTAATCGAGCCGTATATGGTCTGGCATTGTCGTGATGGAGCAGTACTCCTATAGTCAGTAGGCCTGAACGTTTTCTTCGAATTACATCCTGAAACATCAACAGAACTTCACAGTACGAAGAAGCATTCACATTCTCACGTTTCTTCTGGAAATGGGTTAACAGCACTCCTTGAGAATCCCAAAACACTGTAAGCATAACCTTCCCTGCTGATGGCGTAACCTTGAATTTCTTGGCAGAAGGTGAAGAAGGATGTTTCCATTGCATTGAAGCACGCTTTGATTCGGGTTGGTAGTGATGCACCCATGATTCGTCCCCAGTAACAATCCTGTTAAGCGTGTCTTCTCCTTCATGTGCGTAACGAGAGAGATGTTGCAAGGACAGTCCCATTTGGTTCATGTTGTGTTCCTCAGTCAGTTGTCTGGGCACCCACCATGAGCACACTTTCCGGAAATTCAAACGATCATGCATTATGCTGTAGGCTAAACCATGAGAACACCCTATTGCAGTTGCTATACTGTCTATCGTTACTCGCCTGTCAGCTCGAATCATCTCTCCCCCCCAGCCCCGCCCCCCCTCTCCCCCCCCCCCCCCCCCCCCCCCCCCCCGAGTACATATGCTTCTGTCGCAATCTGAAGAGGACGACCAGCAATTTTTGAGCGTCCTCAAAATTTCACTCAAAGGTAAAAAGACGTCTAGCGGATTGACACACGCTTGTCGAAGCCACATAACCACATGCCATAGCTGAGAAAAGAAAAGCTGTCCTGCTTGTGAGTAGACTTGCATAAGTCATGCGCTCAGATCCGTAATACTGTTTCTGAAGGGTATTTTAGACTTATATTAATCGTGCATTTACAAGTATTTTGATGTTTTGTTAATTGCTGTAATATTTAAATATTAATGTTATCATTGACTTTGAATTACCTGTTGATGTCTTAATCTGGGTACTCTAAACTCTGTGCTAAAACCTGAAAATTGGTACCAACTAAATATAACCAGCACAATCCTGAACATCATGACGCAGTTAGGAGTCCTTGTCAGGATTGCGCAACACTAGCTTTAAGAGCTTGCAGTCCTTTTCGGGGCTTTGCTTTTAAATACTGGATGCCAAAGAGTTCGTTTTCTTCTTCTTCTACGGTTTCTTAGCTTAATTCGTGTCCTCTTTCAATTTACTATTTTGTTGATGTAATATCTTTAGAGGGAAATCACTTTTGGCATAACTTGACTAAAGGGAAGTAATCAAGCAGAATTCACAAAATTTTTAAATGATGTCCATTGTCTACTAACGTTTTTTATTGATTGTATGACATACTTCTTTGATTGACATAAACACAGCCTTACGGACTATGTTGTCTCAATGAGGATTCTAATCTTTAGTGCTCTGTCATCATTGGAGGATCGTTTTTTATGTGGGAGTCAGATACTATTATCAGTGCATATGTTTCATGTTTCTTATTAGGGAGAGCGTCATAACAAATGCTTCTGCACTGAAGCATAACAGACTACAGTGCCGGTGATTGTGATTAAAGGACCATCTTTGGAATTCGCTGAATAGTAGCATTGGGTTACCTGTCCAGGTAAATAAAGATCTTGGAAATAAGTACCTAATTAATGACGGGAAATGTCTGTAGTGGAAGGACTTGAGCTAGATAAGTAGTAGTTACCTTGAAAAAACAAGATCCAAAAGTTACCAATGGCCATAATGATGACAAAGACAATAACAGTCTATAATTTTCAGCCTGCGATTTTGTAAAGACATATTGGTAATCCATGCCAACCTTCTATTTTAAATTAATAAATGTACATATATATTTTATTAATCGCAGTTGATTGATTTCGTTAAACTCCAGTTTCTATTCGAAATTTTGTTCTTGTGTGACAATTAAGATAATTAATTACTTACTTACTTAGTGGTTCCCCTTCTACCGTGAGGTGTAGAGGTTTGGAAGAGAGAGAGCACCAGACTGTCCTATCGGCTGTCTTCCTCCTGGCCTGGTTCCATTCTAGTCCTCGGTCCTTCAAAGATTGTCTAATGTTGTCCTCCTAGCGGACTCTGGAGGTCTTGATCCTTGGCTCTTAGTATCCCTTGCTTGTCGTGGTAGCCAATCTTCTCCCATTTTGCAGACATGGCCAAACCATCTTAGTTGGGACTGTTCTACTTGGATCTGCAGGGAATGGGAGTTTAGGCCTTGACGTATCGTCTAGTTGCGGACCATGTCTCTTCTTGTTACTTCAGCCTCATTTCTGAGGTTTGGATCTGGCTTTTGTGGGTTGTAGTCATTGCCCATGACTCGCATCTATACGTCAAGACTGGGACAAAAGTGGTGCGATAAACAGACATCTTCGTTTTCTTACCAACCTCTCTCTTCCTGGGTAATCTTCGATTTATGGCCTGAAAAAGTCTCCCAGCTGCTGCTTTTCGCGTGGCCAACTCGTCTGTGATGCCTCCCTTCCGGTCTATAACAGCTCCGATGTATTAAAATAGACGACCTGCTCCAAGACCTGTTCTCCCAGTTTAATCTGGTGCCTTCTTTCTTCTCGTGATATCACCATGGTTTTTGTTTTAGAGCTGCTTATGACCATCCCTCTCTTCTCCAGCTCTTCCTTCCAGACTTGCAGGTTGGATTGGAGATGTGCCTCTGATTTAGCAATCAGTGCAACATCATCAGCAAATGCAAGCTCCGAAATACAGACCTGTCTCATCTTCCAGTACCCCACTGAATACTTTCTTGTTCTCTCCTTACATGCCTTGATGACATTGTCCATGAGGAGTATGAAAAGATAAGGTGACAGGACATCACCTTGTCTTACACCAGTGGTGGTCCTGAACTCTTCTGACTTATGGCTTGCTGTCCTCACATAGTTTCTGCAAGACTTGTAGAAGCTCTGTAAAGCATGAATCACAGGTGCTGGAATGTTTTTCCTTGCCAAACAGTCCCAAAGTTTGCTCCAGGGGACCCTGTCAAACTCCTTTTCAGATCTTTGAAAGAAAGATGGATGTCACTCTTATACTCAAGGGCCTTTTCACTCAGCTGTCTGAGTGTGAAGATTAGGTCTTGAGTACTTCGGTTTGCTCAGAATCCACACTGGACCACATCCAATTGCGGCTCAGCTAGGCGTCTGAGTCTCTGCTCTAGAATTCTGGAGTAGATTTTACCAGGGACACTGAGAAGGGATATGCCTCTATGGTTTCCACATTGTCGATTGTCACCCTTTTTGGAAATCGGTGTTATGATGGCAATCTCCCAATCCTTTGGTATTGTGACAGCGCCATCTTGAGGTCTGTCGTTCTGGGCGCTGGCCCCATCTGGTCAGTCATATTGTCTCTGTGGTTTAGTGCCTTTTGATCACGTTATCTTCAAGCAGATTTATTACAAGGCCATAATAAGCCTACGGATTAGTAGTGTTTTTGCTCTAGTTGTGTATATCTGTGTTTTCATGCATTCTGGAGCAATAATCGCGTGTGTTATCTGTGTGGCGCAGATTAATGCGCGTAAGCGCGCAATAAATTGAGTGGTTAGGCCAGGGCCTATAAAAAGGGGTAGCAAGCGGCGAAACCGGTCTATGTTTGAGAGAGCCGCCCAGTGAGAACAGACTAAGAAGACACACAAGAGCCAAGCTGTAAATGCCTTGAGCACGTGAGTTAATTTAAATTAGCATTAGTTTTCTAGGATTCTGAAATTATATCGATGTGGCTATTTTAATGTTTAATGGAATAAATAGATAGATAGATAGATGTGAAAGTTTAAGAGCGATTATTTCATTCTTCAGAAAGGCAGACATAGTGTGAGGCTATTTCACTGCGAAATTTAGATAAGATTAACAATCGCAAGATAGCAACCTCGTGGTGATAAAAGGCGGTGATAGCGAGTCTGATTAAACACGCTCCGCGTGTTAAACCTATAATATGTTATGCCGAGCGACACGCGGTGTATTTAGTTCCAGTTTTTGGTTAAAGCCAAGAATATTATTCTTTAATGTAAGAGTAATTTTATTTTATCCTTTAATGTAAAAGTAATTAAGTGTATTTCACGATTATTGATTATTCTACTGTTTATCTTTAGTGGTTACTTAGAAGGGAGAATAGTCATTTAGATTTCTGGTGCGTAAGGCAAGTTGAGACAGGTGTTTCTCTGTTTGCTCCTGGTGGAGCATGGAAACACCAATCGTCACTTACGACATGTTCAGAGTGCGGGAACGAGTATTGATGTGGGTCGGTTGAGAGGTAGTAGTTAATTCTCATTATTGAGATTATTTGTTGTACATGTATTGAAGAATATTATTTTATGTCCAGTTGATTATTATAGTTATGTGAACATGGTTTGTGAGAGCACGTGGGCGTACTTGGAGATGTATATTTCTCTTCTCCGCTCCTGAGGGAGCATGGGGCCACCGCTGTGGTTTGTCTCAGCATGAAGCATTCAGATGCTCTTGCAGTAGTGGTTTCGGTAGCAACCTATGTTACCCGGTGCGATTGCCAGCCTCATGCACAACACCATACTAGTCGCATTGGACGACACGCATGAGTGTGTGAGATAGTTGATGATATCAGGTGGGCGCATGTTTTCTTTATGGTAAGTGTTATTATCCATGCTATTAATGTTCACTTAGACATTGTTTTATTTATTGTTTTTCAGACAGTCTATGAACACTGACTGGGTGTTCGTTTGATTGTTCGTTTGATTGTTTGTTGGATTGTTTGTTTGGTGTTCGGTAGAATTAAATGTTGATCTGCATAAGGCTTTGGGTTGCTTGAATTGTTAAGTCTGCTGCTGAGAGGGTTGCAAGCAACCAATAATTGCAACCCCTGTCAAACGATCCTTTATAAATTTTCTTGGTGCACGGGTCTGGGGTGTGAGGTACCACCTAGCGCCTGTCACAGTATGGTCTTGTTGCATCACGCTGCCTGTAGGACCCTTAAGAGTAATAGGTCGCCTGCTGCTCCCATGTACTTAACCATTTCTGGTGTTATATCATCATGCCCTGCTGCTTTGCCCATCTTGATTTTCTCCAGTGCTGCCTTCAGTTCTTCTATCTTTATGTCATCTTCAACACCATTGGTTTTCTCTTCTGTGCTAGTGGTTATCGTTTCTGATGCTTGACCTTGCTCACTATCAAGGAGTTCTGAGAAATGTTCTTTCCATCTTTCCATTACTTCCTTCGGGGCAGTAAGCAATTTGCCTTGCTTGTCCTTTATAAATTTAAGAGGGCACTGTTTTTCCTTCCTCATGTTCTTTAGGATCTTATAGAACAATTTCTGGTTTTCTTGCGCATCTTTTTCTAGCTTTTCTCCAGTTCTGCTAGCACCTTGTTGTTTGCTTCTGTTCTGAGTATCACACATTCTCTATATTTCTCTGTTTTTCCTGCTGTGTTTTTAGCTCATAAGTATTGTTTCCATGCCACTTCCTTCTCTCTTATTTAAGAGAGGGATAACTAACGACCTACATTCCACATCAATAGATTCACCCTTGGAGCATAGGATAGGTCTAGCGAGAAGGTGACTTACTTCACAGCTACTATCTAGAACTGTGTAGTTAACTACTTGTCCTGTACCATCCCTACAGCTCGTTCACCAGTTCTCTTTTCTAGTTCTGTGAACTACTTTTTATTATTTTCTATGAGCGTACATCTGGCCATATATATATATATATATATATATATATATATATATATATATATATATATATATATATATATATATATATATATATATATATATATATATATATATATATATATATATATATATATATATATATATACATATATTTTTTTAACGTATTATTCCAACAGAACAGCATATATATTTCATGGATTCCGAAACATAGTATGATAAAGTTAGTTGCTTATCCTTTACAGGACGTGGCAATCAACCACAGCTTTTATTGGCTGTTTGTGATTTTTCTAGGCAATTTTTTCATTCAGTAGTGTGCCATTGCTTTCTGAACGGTATGGCGCTTATACCATTGTTAAAAATCCACACAAAGCGATCTGCTACCAAACCGCCTGCAGCAGGTTTCGAACCTGGTATATCTGGATTATGAAACTGCGTTCATATCCATTAGGCCACAGACGCCGACAGTATGGTAAAGTAAAAGAAAATTTCTTTGTATCCCTTGAACTCCAGGGGGGTACACAAATGCACACCTGGGGAGATATACTGTTCTAGAAAATTCTGTCGAATCCACATTATTTCTCTTTTAAGTTGTTGACAGATGATCTTCTTTTTTCTTTGAACAGATGTTCTATCCCTAGAGAAGTCAGTTAAATTATCTTTCTTGTATTTCTTGTTATAATTTATAGTGTGACTTTCTTTTTTATTACGTGCCTGTGTAATTTCATTCCACTTACACTGATCAAATCATACCACTTGGCCAGGTATGCGTGGTTAAGTCAAGTCAAAAAGCACAGCCAGAAACAAAGATACCAATAAACAATAACCAAACAACAAGAAGAGATGTGCGCCCACATACACTGCAACATTCTTGACATTAGGCCAACAGCGACTCGTGAAGATGAGGTAAACAAACAAAATATTTATAACAAAAGAGAAACAAACTAAAGTTCTTTCACAGTTTTCAAAAGTTTATTCTTAGCCATCCATTTATTCATATTTATAATTTTTTTGGTTTAATGTCAACATACGTTTTTCTGTAATCGTCAAGTTCAGAATTGTTTTTTAAGTCTCAATATATTCAACTTAAGACTGACAATGACCCATATGTGTACCCGTACATAAGTACAAGGGCTAGTTAGAGTACAGTTAGGAGTTAGAGAGATTTAATCAAACCATTCCATGTATGGTGACACAAATGGGCATTTATAAACATTTTTTTAAAACTTACATAAAAGATACATATCTACTTATTTACATCACCTATATAACCATTTATGTCAGCATATGTATAATACTTGATGTATTCATGACATAATCCTAACCATATATTAATTTGTTAGTTTCACAATAAGTAACACATTTATTCAGGTCTGTTACATGTTTTGTTTTCTCTCAATCTCTCTCTCTCTTTCTCTCTCTCTTTACCTCTTGTCTCTATCTTTCTTCGTGTGTCTTTATTTATTTATTTTTTTTAAACTATGTCTGTTTTTCTACAACATTGTTAATCAGGTCTTCTAATTTAAATAATATAACAAAAAATGATATGGACTTAACCTCTGACTCTCTCTCTCTCTCTCTCTCTCTCTCTCTCTCTCTCTCTCTCTCTCTCCCACCCTCTGTCTTTTCTTTGGCGCTTCTTACAGAGCATGGGGCCCAGCACTGCAGCTGGTGACCTTGCAGGAAGCCTGCACCCACCATTCACCCACCATTCACCCACCATTCACCCACCATTCACCTACCATTCACCCACCATTCACCCACTATTCACATGCTGTTGCAAGGGTGATTTATGTGGCAATTTGTTTAACGGGATGAAGTTGCTAGCTTCCTGCACTGCCTCATATTATTGGCCTTGTACGACATGCCTGAGAGTTTAGTATGTCAATTCTTTCTTTGTCTCCTCAGAGACCTCCGGGACCTACACAGATCAACATTGTTAATACGGGACCTACACAGATCAACATTGTTAATAGGTCGGAGACATTTTTTTTTATATTTTTCAGGCGTCTTACTGCAAGCTATACATATTATCTCTAATCGTCGAGTGGCAAATTGGTTAGAGCGCCTGCTTGTCGGGGCAAATGTTACCGGGATCGAAACCAGGTAGCATCACACATCAGTCTGAAAGACCTAATCGTTAAAATTTCAAACTGCCGTGTGATTTTTAACGTGGTCAACCTACACGCGGGACCTCCTATTTTTTCGCCATTATTCAAGAAGGCTAGACATCCGATCTCCCTACCAGGAGACCTGGGGGGTGGTATGACATCATTAAGACCAATGGTTCTGAAAAAAAGTTTTCATAAATTATATTCCCTCAACTGGGAATCCAACCTGGTACGTCTAGAATTCGAGGCGGACGCCATACTTCTTAGCCACTCCGACCCCCTTATACACATGAGACCTAGTTTAAGCGAAGTCTCTAACACTAAGTGCAGCATATATACTAAGGGACTTCCTTTGCCTTTCATATTTGTTTCTGCGGTTTCGTCACTTTTGAAACGTTTTGTTATGCTCATTCGTGATTATCTTTTTCGGCGATTATAAATTCTAACTTTCATTTTAACTCTTCGACTCCACAATTATTTTCCACCCTGTGCCGTAATTTTAATTCGTGATAGACTAAAAACAACGCTCAGAGAGTTGTTTTGGCACAGGTGTCAAACCTGACCAACTCTCTGAGCGTTGTTCCGGAGATAAAGAGTTAAAGACTTCTTTGTGTTATTAAAATTCTTATTCTATATATATATATTATTTTTTGGGGGGGAACCACTTCCCGCTATTTCAGAATTTTTAGCCACTCTTAAAAGACACACAAACAAACATCTCTGTATGTTTTCTTTATGTTTTTACGCAAACATTAAAAAAAAAAAAACGCCCAATCAAAACGCAAATTGAAAACCAGACTTAGAAGAGCTTGTGAGTATTGAAAATATAAATGAAATCATGTTATTCGACCACCGATTTGCATGGTTCATTGATCTGAATGGAAACCATTGTTGCTTGGTTTCAGCTCTTATGGTTTCAAGTATACGATCCAGTTAAAAACTGGAAGAAGGATTGTATAAACAGCACGCCGGCTCCCATTCACAGAGTAAATTGAACACTGTTTGTGAAACTACGGCGCGAGACTGATTGCACACCAAGATGTGCAAATGCGACGAGGGCCTACACTGCTCAGTAACTTAATCAATTACTGATCTTAAGAATACGATACATAAATTATCAAATATCTGACAGTCACGGGATGCAACCGCTGGCCTGGTAACGGAGAGGAAAATGTCAAAAAGAAGCTTAATTATCAAAGCCGTGCATCGTTAAGGTTCTTCTTCTTTTTTGTTCTTCTTCTTCCTCTTTTTCTTCTTTTTTTTCTTCTTCTCTTTTTCTTCTTTTATTTATTCTTCTCCTTTTTCTTCAAGCACCGTGTCATCTGGGGTAGGAGATCACATCACTGCATAACCTCATATCCCTAGTGCTGTTTATCAATTTTGTTGTTGAATTCTTTCTATGCCACAGATGACAATCTGTCCTGCGCTTTCTCTGTGTTGTCCTATGCCTCGTTTTCCTTGAATCTTTCATGTTCTCGTAATATTTTCCAGCTGTTCTCTTCTTAAGGCCTGTCCACAGAAAGGGAATGGCTTCGTTTTAACGTGGGTAATAAACGTTCTTTGCACGCTGACTTTTTTTCCGGACATTGTAATCGCTCCATGGAGTTCTTAACATTCTTCTGTAAAACCAGATCTCTGTGGCCTCCAAGAATTTTCCTGCTTCTCTGCTAATTGCCTGTGACTCACCTCCACGTATCAGAATTGGCAACAACAAAACAAAACAAAAATAAAAAGAAAGAAAAATAAAATTGTGTTATCAATAGTAAACAAAGACATGATAAAGCTCGACTGAAGTTAAAGGATGGACATTTTTTTGGTTACCCCTAGCAACAGCGTCCAACTGACAGAGTGGTTAGAGCTCTGGTCTCTGGCGGCAAAGGTACCGGGTTCAAATCACGGTACCGACAAGCTCCAGTCTACCCAGCTGTAAATTGATATCTGATTCTGCTCTTTGAGTTAGGGAAGGAACATGCAGCGAGGAAAAGAACTGTCACCCCCACCTCTCGATGTTGGGCCAAGTATGGTAACACGTCACTCCCCTACGGCAGTACCTGCTGTTGGACGTAGACCCCTAGCTAACCAGGTGAGACCACTAGTTAACCAGGTGAGACCACTAGCTAACCAGGTGAGACCACTAGCTAACCAGGTGAGATCACTTGCCTTCAGGCCTATGACGTAGACCACTAGCTAACCAGGTCAGACCACTAGCTAACCAGATGAGATCACTTGTCTTCAGGCCTATGACGTAGACCACTAGCTAACCAGGTGAGATCACTTCCCTTCAGGCCTTTGACGTAGACCACTAGCTAACCAGGTGAGATCACTTGCCTTCAGGCCTATGACGTAGACCACTAGCTAACCAGGTGAGATCACCTGCCTTCAGGCCTATGACGTAGACCACTAGCTAACCAGGTGAGATCACCTGCCTTCAGGCATATGCTCCTTGTAGAACTGAAGGAGATAGTGATGATAGGGATGAAGCAGGTAGTTAATTTTTGTTTTATACAGGTATGCTGTATATTGATTATAGTTGTTGAGCCCCACTAGATTTGTTGTTGTTGTTGTTGTTTAACTAGGGCTGCTGAGCTTCTCGCTCTTTTGCAGCCAATACCAAGTTGAAGACTCCTTGGTATTATCTACACTGTAGATCTAGGCTTTTCCTGTGGCTCTTCTGCCATTCCGAAATGTGTTGAGTTGAAGTCATAAGCTCCAGTTTCTCCAGCTTGGCTTGCATTTAAAGGATCGTCACACCTGGTCCCAAGCTAGGAGTAAGAAGCACGTGGCATACTGTGCATTCCCCGCCATAGAGGGGGCTCTCCAACTATGCAGAGCTAAAATACTCTACTCTGGTTCTGGGCTCTCCCAGGGAATTATCACGTCCTGCACAGAGCCAGTTCTCAGCTTCCCCTGCTTATCACCGGGTTCATAGTGAGATCCTTCTGCATGCAGTCAACCAAGTCAAGGCCAAAGAATTTCGCCTGGGCTCAAGTGACTTCTCCAAGTTTAGGGTGCAATGCTGGAAGGAGGGCCCCACTAAATGTGTGTCCGCTGCCCCTTACACTGTAGTTACGTCACTGCTTCTTAACTACTGAAATGTATTTCCTACCTTAAGTGATCCGATCGGGGGTCTCTGAAGAGATAAAGAAAGAATCGGGCTTCTGCACCCCTCAGGCATGTCATAGAAAGTGACTAACTTGAGCTCGTGCATGGGGCGCTGGTAACCTCATTAGGTCAAACAAATTGCAACAATAGTCACCGCTGTAAGAGCATGTGACTGCTTGGTGAAGGCATGCTACAAAGGGGCGTTGCAATAGTGGCTTCATGGCTCTATAAGGGGCGCAAAGGAAAATGATGATGATGATGATGATGATTGCTATTTCTCATAGCTCCTTATGAAGCAGGGGGAGGGGCGCTACCATTGCTGCTGCTCCCTATATAGTAGATAGGAAACTCTATACAAAGCGATAAAACAGGAGGCAATCTGATCATCAGAAGTGTTCCCCCGTCGATCAAATGTTTCGGCCCCTTACTCTCCTTTACACTCTAAGTGGGGCGGGCCCAACTGGGTCATGACTCCCAAGTGTCAGCCTCCTGTTGTTTGTGTAGTAAATGAACCCACTCCACCTTGCAGCTTTAAAATCCGCTTATGCCGAAGTATTCTTGTGTTCTTGTAGAGGTAGGTTTTGTAGCAATATATTTTATTTAAAGAGGACGAGAGCCTCATGTACAACCTCATTTGTCACACCTTACGACATGCCAGAAATGTCAGTGGGCCTATTCTGTCTCAGAGGCGTACTTAAAGTATTTGGCACTCAGGGCGGGTACTACTTTCGGCAACCCCGTCCCGTAAAGAATCACACTGGCAAGTATATTTTTAACAGTAAGTACTGTCATACAAGTGTCCAATGACACCCCTCTCCTGGCTGTCACCCAGGGCGGTCCGCCCCCCTCGCACCTCTCTTAGTACGCCACTGTTCTTTTTCTGTCTCCTCAAAGACTCCCAGGAAATGCATTGGGTTTTTTTTTTTTATCTTTATGGAAATTGTATTTCTATCGAACTTCGATAAATTCATTTATGTCGTGTATTTATCCTTTAATGCGTACTTTAAAATAATATAGACCAACATCATTTGCTCCTAAATGTAAAAACAGGTAAAGGCAGCCCTATAGCAGATACTGCGGTAGAGAAGTGAATGTGTAGAAACTTGACAATGCTAGTTCCAACGTTATGAGCTGAGGTGACCACTTCCCTTCCGCACTGCCTGAGCTTTCATAACTCAAGAACATGGTCAGGTACCCAAATACAACTGGGTAGACTGAAGTGTGACGCTACCAGGTTTCGAACGTGGAACCCTGCTAACCTTGCTGCCAATAGGCAAGCGCTCTAACCACTTAGCCCATGGGCAGCTCGACATTTTTCTACTGCAACAAAATACAGCAGTATCATATTCCAATTGCAAGACATAACAACTTTAGCTTTTTCTATTTCATGAACAATCAACCACGGCATATTTCTAATGTTAAAACAGACTACTATGGTATATTTCTATTGCAAGAACTTACTACCATGGTATATGTGTATTGCAAGAACTTACTACCATGGTATATTTCTATTGCAAGAACTTACTACCATTGTAGTAAGTTCAATATACATAAATGTAATTCAGCAATGCTATCATGATATGTCTCATTTGAAAAAGAAACTAATACAAAAAAATGCGCTTGTATATCTGTCTTTAAACAGCATGTATTATCAAAATACACACACAAGCACACAGAATGTATACATTTATAATAATTCAGAGTTCTTAACATACAAGTTGGACTTTCCATTCTTCTCGGAAAACAGTTTAATGGCAGTTAAGTCAGAAATCAGCGGTTTCGTTCGTACAGTACACTCTTGGAGAACCTCACCCCACACACAAACACACATTGATAAAAAAAACTTCGCTTTGACCATTTTCAGCCGTGAGCAGCGATGAAGAGATAAGGATAAAGAAAACAAACTTACGAACACAAACACACGCGACCTCCAAAAAAAAAAAAAAAAAAACTTGTTAATTCTTTCTCACGAAGTCACTGTCACGTGCTGGTCTCGTTTTCAGTTGTTCACGTCTGGTGTCCTCGCGGGCGACAGTTGCGCCCCTCTCGGAGGTTTCTTAGACTAGGGTTGACGAGGCCTGAAAAATCCATGTTTAACAAGGTAGTTTGTACGTGTTGTGGGAAACCGCCAGGCTTTACCACGTGAATGGGTTTGTTTATGTTCGTATACAAACATGGTTTTACTATATCTATGACAACCATCTTGTGTGTTTTTTCTGACAGACGACCCAAACGACATTGACTTGTAGTCAAGCCTTGGCTATTAGAACTTGTCCAACACGCGTCTCTGACGCTAGAGCACTTGGGTAAATTTGTCCGTCCATCTTCAGAATTTGTTTTCTTCACGTTAAACGGAATTTTTGGCAGAATGGAAGGATTAGCCTGTTATGGCAGGATCGTCATTGTGGAACTGACGGATGGAAGGAGGCAAATACCAGAGGAACAAGGGGTGAGGAGAAAACGTTGAGGTTTGATAGGACACACATTGAGGACATCAGCTGATAGAATTACAAAAACTGACCTTGTTCTGGAATACAAAATGGGAAAGATGGTCCCGTAGCATATACTGCCGTAGGGGAAAGAACTGTTGCAGAGTTCATTATTCTAGTTCTCAGCTTTATTAAGTAATATTGGGTGAAATGTGCTCTTCTAGGCTGCCTTTGCATTCCCTAACTCAAGAGCTGAGTCACGTGACCTTTTACGGCTGGATAGGCTGGAGCATAATGCTTCCTGGTTTCGAACCTGGTTACTTTGCTTCGAGAAGCAAATGCTCTAGCCACTCTGCCAATCCACTGAAATATCTCGGGTAAAAGAAATGAGGGGAAGCTCTAATAAGGAGAATGGATTTGAAGAAGGACTTTAAAAGTCTAAAGAAAACATCAAAAGAGCTATCTCTAACTGATATCACAAGAGCTATCTCTAACTGATATCACAAGAGCTATCTCTAACTGACATCACAAGAGCTATATCTAACTGACATCACAAGAGCTATCTTTAACTGATACCACAAGAGCTATCTCTAACTGATACCACAAGAGCTATCTCTAACTGATATCACAAGAGCTATCTCTAACTGATATCACAAGAGCTATCTCTAACTGATATCACAAGAGCTATCTCTAACTGATATCACAAGAGCTATCTCTAACTGATATCACAAGAGCTATCTCTAACTGATATCACAAGAGCTATATCTAACTGATATCACAAGAGCTATCTCTAACTGATATCACAAGAGCTATCTCTAACTGATATCACAAGAGCTATCTCTAACTGATATCACAAGACAGTGGAGCTTGGTGGGAGCTGACTGAATGCCAGAGCTCCGCAGGGAGATACATGGGCAATGACGTTAAATAGAATCTGTAAATAAACGATTTCACAACCTGTTTCTATCTATCTATCTATCTATCTATCTATCTATCTATCTATCTATCTATCTATCTATCTATCTATCTATCTATCTATCTATCTATCTATCTATCTATCTATCTATCTATTTATCTATCTATCTATCTATCAATTTTTCTTTCTCTCTATATCTGTCTCCTTATCTCTATATTTCTAATTTCTTGTTAAATATGAGTTGTGCGTCGTATTGGCAAGGAGCGCCTCCTTCAACCTAGACACAATGTCCGTGGGTTATATTAGCACATATGTCCAAATATAAAAGACTTTGTGGTCTATCCATCTCACACCATCTTTGCTAGAAAGGTGAACCTTATATATGTACACGCATAGTGATAGGAAATGCGATTGCGTTTACCGATGAAAATGATAAACAAAAAAAATATGAAGGTACAACCATAGCTTCAAACCAACCATTCAATACTTTACACATATATTAGAAAATGATTTTCCCGCGGACGAACCTGCCCACAGAGAAGAAATAAGTTCATGTCTCTTGCCTACAAGGCATTTAAATTTGCCTACGCTGTTGGTTTTATAGTCCTTTACGTGATGGAGGATTTTGTCCATTAAATTGAGGCGGCTGTGACCATGCCGAAATTCTTCCACGAGACCAGCAGTGGCCAAAGCGATGACGCTGCTGTGACAGAGCTGACCATCATAGGCTGGGATCAACGACCATTCTGGGGGGTGGCATCACTGGAAGGAGAAGAAACAAAAAATTATGTATGTTGATTCTCTTACAACTAACCGGATACTATTACTCTCACTACTACAATTCTAGTACTAATACTACTACTATTACTGGTATTACTACTCTCATATTGCTATTATATTCACATCACTATTACAAATCCTTTGCGCTTCTTATGGATCATGGAACCATCGCTCCATCTGGTCCACTTTCAGGAAGCCTACACCAAGCACTCACGTGATCATCTAGCAGTGTTTTCTATGGCAATCTGTTTGACATGATGCGGTTTGCCGTCCTATGCAAACCTCACATTAGTGGCCTGGTACGACATGCTTGAGGGTGCAGTACTGAAAAGGTAAAGGTAGTCCCATAGCAGATACTGCCCTAGAGGAGTGACTGTTAGAGACGTCACTGTATAGGTCTCAAATTCTTCACAGTCTTTTCCTTACCTAACTCAAGAGCGGAGTCAGATGTCTATTTACAGTGGAGTTGACTGAAGCGTTACGCTCCCTGGCTTCGAACCCAGTAACTTTACCTCGAGATTCAAGCGCTGTAACACCCAGCCACGTGACAGTCTACGCCTACTGTTATTATAAAGATTGCAACAATTGCATCTGCTACTATTGTTTTTTTTTAATATTATTGCAACGTAGTCATTATTAGTTACGATAGTTTATTACAATTTACTGAACGAACGAACGAACTATATTTTCAAAGGGTTGAGAATTGGGCACGCATTCTGCCCTTCCTTTCTCTCACCTTTCATTCTGAATTCATTGAAGAATGTTTACAATACCAAGGACATTAAAAATCAGGGGAAACAAAGTAATGAGGATGTCCTGAAAGAATTCAGTCCGTATATAAAGCTTATTGTTCGTATAAGAAAGAAATGTTCTACTTTCTTTTGACAGAAGAAGAAGAACAAAGTTAGAACTTATCGCAACAAGAGAAATATATGAAGCAAATGTAGATAAGGACAGCAAAGAGAAAAGATGGATGTCCCATCTAAGATGGAGTCCCAACTAAGATGGTTTGGCCATGTCTGCCGAATGGGAGAAGATCGGCTACCACGACAAGCATGGGAAACAAAGAGCCAGGGATCCAGACCCCCAGGACGACCCAGAGTCCGCTGGGAGGACAACATTAGACAATCTTTGAAGGACCGAGGACTAGAATGGAACCAGGCCAGGGGGAAGACAGCCGATAGGATAGTCTGGCGCTCTCTCTTCCAAACCTCAACACCTCACGGTAGAAAGGGAACGACTAAGTAAGTAAAGAGAACTGGGACAGTTCGATTTTGTGGCTTTGAAAGAAGTCAGTAACAAAGTGTATACACAGTACTAGAGACTAGAAGTTATGGAGAGACATGATCTACAGGCTGGGTAATTCAAGAAGAAGAATAAAAAGAATATTATTTACAAAATGCAGGCTAATGTTGATTCGAAAGATATCTTCTACGAACAACTGGCAGACGACAAAAGAACAACTGGCAGACGACAAAAGAACAGCCGGGGGACTGCAGCTGAGGTTCAGAGATGTGTACAAGAGAGACATGAAGGTATTTGATATAAATCCAGCAACCTGGGAAAACGAAGTTACCGATAGCAGCAAATGGCGATGGTCTTTACGGCGCCATCACAGATTAAACGAAAAGTTCTCACAACAAGCAGAGGAGAACAGAACACTCCGAAAGAAACACCATGAAAAAAAAAAAATCCCCAGCTGAGAGCCTTCACCTCAAGGGCGCATTTCCGTACTCAGTAATGACTTAAGGGGGTTACCCCTACTACTATAATTTCAAAAATGGCATGATAATTACCTGCTCTGTTACAGGTCCTACTTCCCAAAACAATGTTTCTGTCACTAACGCTAAGGGAAGCAACTTTGGTTGAAAGATAGACATTAATTGTATTGTTTCCCTTATATGTACTCTCCCGAAAATAGTAACACTCGACAAAGAAAAGTGCGCAAATGACGATTTGCACAAAAATATATTTATATAATATGTGATCCCGTTATACACACATTGGGATCCTCGCTGCTGCTACGTAGTTCGAGTACTATGGTGATGCACAGTGGTTTTTTAAAATACTTTTGAATAAGTAAAATAGCCGTTAGGTATTGGTGCTTTTGAATTTAATTCCCGTCTTATGACGGGCTTTTAGACTAGTTACTTTAATAAAGAATACTAATGTTACTTTTTCTACCATTAAAAATACCACTACTACATTTGCTGTTTGTTACTACACTCAACGAAATCGAAAAAGAAGTGTCATGAAGATGAAGGTTAAACCATTCCATGATTTGAAATTAAATTTAAAGAAGTGTGATAAACTATATCCTTGTTGATTCTTTTGATTAACTGACTTACTTACTTAGTCGTTCCTCTTCTACCGTGAGCTGTAGAAGTTTCTTTTCATTAAATAAATAATTATTTTTTGTGGATCCCCTGTATAGCCGTGTTGTTTCCGGGGGTGGCTGAAGAGACAAAGAAAGAATAAGCTTACTGCACTCTCAGGCATGTCGTGCACGTCGTATAAATTCCAGGTTGTGCAAAAGGGGGGGGGGGGCGGGGGGGGAGTCTGGCAGCCTCATCACGTGAAACAAATTACAACATACACCAACGCTGAAAGAGTATGTGACTGCTTAGTGCTGTCTTCTTGCAGGGAGACGAGTAACAGTTGTGGCTACATACTCCGTAAGGAGCTCACAGGAAAATGATTATTTTCGTTGTTAATCCCGACTGAAAAGAATCATGTTCCATTTTTGTTCCCCTGTTATAATCGATTTATTGAAGGAAAGCATTTGTTATGACAATAAAGTGCCCCTTAGCTTCCACAGCAAACAAGAGCTTTCTTCTCGGGTCGCGCCAGCAGCGAGAAAACGAGGCTCACTTTCTAATTACCCCCGATCAATTTCTCCCGCCCGTCTCCTCCATTTGATTTTCAATAATACCCTTCCAGCCATCCCGTCCCTTCCCCCGACAGAACTAACTCCTAGAGCGGGCAGAAAAGCTTTTTGGCTCTCCTCCCCCCCTCCTCTTTCATTCATTTGCTCTCTCCTTTAGATTTAGCCACAGTTTTTCAATTAATATTGGCCGTAGAATGCACTGATTCGATAGCCGGCTTGAGAGCCGGTCTTGTCTTGCCGGCAAGTCACGGCTCTGAATCTGTTGGGAATTCGGTACTGAGAGAAGCCAGCGGATGTTTGTGATAAACGGAGGCACGCATTGAGAATTTCTTCGTTTGATTCCGTTGTTCTCCGTTATAAAGACCTAATTTACAGAATTGGACCAGACGTCTCAAGGCCTGCCTCTTTCAATAACTCTTCATCCTCCCCCCAACAATACTAGTAGCCACCATCTTCCAAGAAAGTGATAACAGAAGAGAAGACCAAGAAGAAGCGAAGGAAGAAGAATAAGAAGTGGAAAAGATGAAGAAGCAGAAGAAAAAAGAAGAAGATGAAGAAGAAGAAAGAAAGAAAAAACGAAGAAAAAGAAGTGGACAAGAAGAAGAAGAAGTGGAAAAGGCGTAGAATAATAATAATAATAAAAAGAAGAAGAAGAATTGTTATAACTAAACCATCTACAAAACGCCTCTGTCACAGCTGCTACCGCGACACATGGATGATTTCACAAGCTTTCTTTACAGTTGTCTTCGATGTATTTGACGTCAGACTTCTTTACCCTAACGATAAGCAGCATGTTCGCACTATCATCATCATTATCATCATCGTCATCAACATTATCACCATCATCATCATCACCATAAACAATCACCATCATCATCACTATCATCATCATCATCATCATCATCATCATCATCATCATCATCATCACCATAATCATCATCATCACCATCATCATCATCAACATCATCATCACTATCATCATCATCATCATCATCATCACCATCATCATTATCAACATCATCACCATCATCATCATCATCATCATCCTCATCAACATCATCATCACTATCATCATCAACATCTTCATCATCACCATCATTATCATCATCATTATCATCATCACCATCATCACCATCATCAACAGTATCATTATCATCATCATCATCAACATCATCATCATCATTTTCTTGTGCGCTACTTACGAAGCATAAAGCCACCACTGTAGCTGGTCCCCTGTGCAGGAAGTCTGCACTAAACATTGACATGCCGTTGCTGCGGTGGTTTATGAGGCAATGTGTTTGACATGATGAGCTTGCCAGCCCTTAGCATAACCTCATATTAACCGCCTTGTACGACACGCCTCAGGTAGCAGTAGACCAATTCTTTCTTTGTCACTCCAGAGACCCCCCGGGAACTTCACGGGGCAAGTTGGCACAATAGATGAGAACCAGATTGTCAGAGCGTGATTGACACGCGCTGGGGCGGTACTTCTATCCTTTATTTGTTTCATCAGAGGGCCCCCCGGCCCCCCTCCACCCCAAGTAACTACTCGCAGCAAGCAGGGATAAGGCTCAAGATAAAATAGTTTACCTCACAAATTCCCTAACAGTCATAACCACCCTAATGGAACGATCCTTCTTCTCGGTACACTCTCAGAAGTCTACTTGAATATTTTCAAAGAACGCAGTAATCAGCTTGAGGCTATTTGTATCTGCAGAGAGTTTTTTTTTCCAGGAATGATAGTGGTGATGTCTATATATGTGTTCTCTGTTCCTCATATGTTCTTACAAACAGATGTTCAGCAGTCATTTTATCTGTGCCATAGTTACACTCATCAGTAGTTCTTATCTTTAGCTTGTTGAATAGATGGTATCACAATATGTTGTGGCCCGTGCGGAGTCTGATGATTACCACTTGTTCTCCTCTGCTGAGCTGGTAATATGCATCATTTTGTGTGTGGGCTGGATGCTCTGCTTCCCATTAGTTCTTGTATCTGATTCTGATGAAACGCCTTGCTTCTTCGAAAGTCATGCTTATATCAGACTGAAGTAGCTTTCAATCTTCCGATGCCTATCTGTTAGCCTCTTCATTGCATGAATGTTACAATGAGATGGGATCCATTGAATCATGACGCTTTTGAATCGCTGACATAATTGTTAAAGCAACGAATTTGACAGCCTCTGAGCAGCTCAAATGGAAGCCAGCTCTATAAATAAATCAATTTGAAAGTACTGCAAGATATATTTGAAGAAAAGGCGGATAGACTTGCAAAAAACGAAAGAAGAACAAATAAAAATGAGAACAGCACAACATAAATAGATATAAAAACAATAATAAATTCTTCTTCTTTTCTCTATCCGTAGTACTTGACCGATCGCTTTCCATCTCGTTTCCTTTACCTCAAAACTAAATCATTCATTTCTGTTCGTTGGAAACGCTGTGTTTCGTACCCTGTGATCTCCTCTGTGTACAACTGGAAACAACTCATCTCGTGAAGATCTTCAAAAACCATAACATCTTGACTCTTCTCCGACTTAATCCTTCCTCCCACAATAACCAACAGTCACAGCAATGCAGACAATCGCGACGAGTGAGCACAGGGATGTCATCCAAGCGAGAATAAACTCATTGTAAACCGGTGACCTGCCATTCTAAAGAAGAAATGACTTTTGGCACAGATGCTCAGTGTCCGTCTAAGGACTCGCTGGGGCGCTGATGCGAATAGCTAGTTCTCAACAATGGTCTCGCTAACACTGCCATGATTGTCCTGCTCTGTCTGTGCTCGGGTCGTGAGTAATATGCACTCCCGATTTAAGTGTAATCACTCGTGACTGGGCTTCACGTGTATCTTAATTCAGACTCCACGCCCGCAATGAAATCGGTTCATCGCGTGAGTTAAAAAAAAACATACCCCACAACCAAAAAAAAATAAATGTTTTAAGCGATAGTTGTAAGATTTTTTTTTAAATTCTGGCGAGGCACTACTCATTCACTCTAGACACAGAATCCGTCGGTTATATTAAGGCGCATGTCCAAATATAAAAGACCTTGTGGTCTTGATCAGGGGTTATCAATCTCATTTTGCTCATGGCCCCTTCTGAACCTCATTTACCCCTGTTGCCCGCCTCTTATAGTCGCTGTTAGCTAGGGACAAAAGAACTTTACCATCTTACTGTGACCCCATATAAATATGGCATGGCACACGCTAAGAACCACTGGTCTTGATTAACGATAGTTACAAAAGAAAAGCCCTATGAGGCTACAGGAATACTTCTGGAGCTAGTGATACTTTCTACGAAAATGACGAGAAATATAAGTAGCAACTTTTGTAATAGTAATTGTGATGGTAATAGTAGTAGTGAACGTAGTAGTTATAGTAAAACGTAAAGGTAGTGCCATAACAAATAGAGGAAATGTTAGAGACTTCATTAACTAAGTCTCAGCTTTATGATGTGGGGCGCCCAGTTCTTTTCCTTACTGCCTTTGCCTTTCCTAATTCAACAGCAGTCAAGTACCCACTTATAGATGAGTAGATCGGAGCATGACCCTACCTGGTTTCGAAACCTGTAACTTTGCCTTTTCACCATGAGAGGTGTTTTGGGAAGTCAATAATTCACCATGAGAGGTGTTTTGGGAAGCCAATAATTCACCATTATGTCTAAATAAGAACAACAAACCTTAAAATAAAGTGAATAGTCACTTCTACATCACAAATCTATTTCTTCCTTCATCTCAGCACACAGACGTCCACCATCTTAAGCTTGTCTCGTCTGCCTGAGCTGCTCATTTTAGCGTTATTGGGACAGCGTAATCTTTAATGGGACATTTCTCTCCTCTGTTGCAGCTCTGATAGCTCTCGTGTCGCACAATCAACGTCTTAGGCCAAACATTAATAACTCTCGTGGCTACACTGATCGTCCTCCGGACTCGCTGTCTGTTTGCTGAACTATCAAAACAAGCAGGACACAACCTGGCATTGTAGGGGTCGTTTGAAGAAGATTTAGGGCACTTTCTGTGAGGCTTCTGGACCTTTAAGACAACATAATGGGTCTCAGAAAACTCATGAAGACAGCCATTATGGTTGATAACCGGATAAGTGTCAGTGAAATTGATAACCGGATAGGAGGAGATAAGTCTAGGAATTACCCTGACTTGTCGTTAGAGTTGTGTGCCCTGGTATCGGTGTTGTATTATTGTATCTTAGGACATTAGGAGAAAAGGTATCGTGTGCTATGGTAGAGTGACGTAGTTGTGAGTCACACTGTGTGACAAGTTATGTGCCACTGTGATATTATAATAGCTTAATAAGGTGATATACTATAAGTTATATTATAATAATAGCCCTATCAGTCATAACTGACTATGAGAATGCGCCCCTGGGGTGACAGCCCTCATTTGCTTATTGTCTTGGTGTTACTTTCGACGTTTTCTATTCTCTTCTGCTTGCCGTGAGTGCTTCTTTTCGCCCAATATGAGGTGGCACTTGGTGCGATCAGCAGCTTGATTCTCCCAGGCTTCTGGATTTATGTCCAGTGCTCTCATGTCTCTCTGGCACACATCTTTGAACCTCAACTATTATAAGTTAATTCATATGATATAACATGGCAAGCTGACAGACAGGCAGACAGACATGCACGCATCTAGAAAAACAGACAGACATGAACGATAGATAGATAGATAGATAGATAGATAGATAGATAGATAGATAGATAGATAGATAGATAGATAGATAGATAGATAGATAGATAGATAGATAGATAGATAGATAGATAGATAGATAGACAAGTTAGTTCATAAATATATGTGTGTGTGCGCGCGCGCGCGCGTGCGTCTGAAAAGAAGAAATTCGGGAAATGAGAGATTAAACAAGCAACTAAAGGGTTCTAATGTACACGATTTTCCTCTGAATTGGCTCTGTAATTTACACAATTTTCATCTATGTAAGCTTTTCAAAATTAACACGATTTTCATATATGTTCGCTTTCTAAAATTTCACACGATTTTCATGAAGTCTATGTTAGCTTTCTAATTCACACGATTTTCGTGTATGTTCGCTTTCTAACATTCACACGATATTCGTATATATTCGCTTGCCATAATTTATGCGAGTTTCGTGTGTGTTCTCTCACCAAATGAAGATTGAATCTCTTGTCTTCCACGTACTACTAGGCAGCTTGATGAAATAGGAAATGTCATTCGTTTTTCTAGTCGTGCTAACACATGTAATGGACACCAGCTGAGTTCGCAAATGTCTGGCTTCCTGGTCGGTTTACAGCACAAACTTTTATTGCTTTCATATGAGACCTGAATCCTTCGCGCTGATGAAGAACTAAACCTTTTTTTTTTTTTTTTTAACTTTCCCGCTGGGTAGGAAGCCATCACTCACGGTCATTTGAACCTGCGTCCAAATGCTTATAAACATCCCTCAACACACAGCCGGCGCGAAGGCGTTGATAACGTCATCACTTTTGGGGTATCACGAGATTTCCCGTCGCGAAGTGTAGTGTGTTAGGGCAAGGGCGCTGTCAAAGTTGTGAACGGGGATTAAAAAACAACAACAACGACATTTCAGTTGCTTTTTCTTTGTCGACAACTGCTGGGCGGGAAAAATTAATATCACATCTTAATCTTCGGCCAGAGCAGACGAGCTTGATGTGATTATGTTTATACTTGACTGACCGTGTCGTTCCTCGGGGGGTCTCCACACAGACAAAGAAATAATAGGACTATCATTCTATATCGTACAAGGTACTAGGTCCAGCATCGAGAGGTGGAGTGACCAGGTCCCTTCTTCGCTGCCTTTTTCTTCCCTAACTCAAAGAGCAGAGTCATGTACCCATTTACAGCTGGGTAGACTGGAGCATGTTCGTACCGTGATTTCGTAACTCGTGTCACCACTTGCCGCGAGTGACCAGCCAGCGCTATGACCATTATGTAAAATTCGGTACGCGCTCAATGTGAAAAAACATTTTTTTTTATGATCTTTTAATTGTAAGATTATATCTGATGATGTGTGCTTTTCTGTGCTTCTCTTTGGTGCGGTTTGAGGTGGGTAGAGTTGGTGTTCATGTGATGGTTTAGGTCACCGTTATGGGGCCAGCGTTGCCTCACATCTGGATGGGTGTGTAGGGTAGTCTGGAAGTTGGTGGTGGGGGAGTGGGGGAGCGGGGAGGGGGTGGGAGGGGGGGACGTAGGCTCGTGGAGTGGGGGGGTGTCCTCAGGGGAGAGAGAGGACCCCGATGCATAACAAGATAACTGCAAGCTATTGCTGTTGTGAACCCCTGAGGAAGGAAACGGAATGTGCGAGGGAGGGGGTTAGGGTGGACCAATTTGGGGGGGGGGGTGAGGGGGTGGAGGGAGATGATAGATGTCTGGGGGGTGGTGCGTGTTTGCCAATGTCTAAAAAAAATGCGATAAGGAATGAGATACCACCTGGACTTAGTGACCATTCTGGGTCTCGTTTATAAGGGATGTGCCTACCGACTAATGGTAATGGCGGGGATGTCTGTGAGGTTTGCGCTATGGTTGCCCGGAGCCTTGTTGCAGTGGTCATCTTGGGAGGACAATCTGATTGTGACACTGACTTCTGGGGGGTTGCGGTAGGCGGTTAAGGAGGGGGGAGGTTATGTTGGTTTTGGGGGTGTTGTTGTTGGAAGTGGTGGGGGGTCTGGTTGTGTAATTTGTTTGACCCCCAGGGGGGGGGGGTTTGGGGGGGGGTTTTTTTTTTTATTTTTTTTATGCGTTTTTTGGTGGGGGTTATTTTGGTTTTGTTTTGGTCATGGGGGGGTTGGGGGCAGCGGTAGGGGGGGGGGGGTGTGTGGGGAGGGGGGGTGGGGGGGGGTTTGCTAGGGGGGAGGGGGGGGGGGGGGGAATGCAGGTGGGGGTGGTGAAGGGAGAAATTTAACTGGGCGGTTAAGTGTTGTGTGTTTTTTTTGTGGGCTGTGCGGGGGCGGGTTGGGGAGGAGGTATTGGTGGTGGGCGAGGGGTTTGGGGTGGTGTTGTTTTTTGGGCGGGTGTGTTTTGTGAGGGGGTTATAGTTTGGCTTGGTGGGGTTGGTGTAGGTGGGTTTTGTAGGTGGGTGCGTTTTTTGGTTTTTTGTTTTGGGGGTGGTATTGGGCGTTGGGGGTAGTTTTTTTGTGTGTGTTGGGTGGGTCCTGGGGGTGGTCGTATGTGCGGTGTTAGGTGGGGTGGGTCGGGCTTGGTGGGTTAGGGGGTTTGTGGAGGGTTTTGAGGGAGGGTGCTTTTAACGTTGAGCGGTAATTGGTGTGAGATGGTGGGAGGGAGCTGGTGGGTTGGAAGGTTGAGTGGGGGTTGTGTAGTGCGGGGAGGTGTGGAGGAGGAGGCAGGAGGGGGTTTCGTGGTTGTGGAGTGTCTGGTGGAGTCTGGGTGTGTTGGGAGGTGTTGAATGTGTTGGAGGCGGGTGCGGGGGTTGTGGGGTCGTTGGTGGGTGGAGGAGAGTGGGGTTTTTGGGTGTGGGAGGGTGGTGGGGGTGGTGGGGGGGTGGTGGTTGGTATGGGTTGGTGAGAGGAGGAGGGGGTGAGGTGTGAGGTTGAGGGTGGGGAGTGGGTTTAGGGGTTGGCGGGGGGGTAGTGGTTTGGGTTTGGGTGGGGAGATCGGGGTTGTTTTGGGTGGTTTTGTTGTGGTGGAGGGGGGTTTTGTGGTGCGGTTGAGAAGGTTTGGTGTCGTGGGGCGGGTTGTCGGGGGGGGATTGTTTCAGGTTGTGGGGTGAGTGTGTGGGGGGGGGTGTTTGTGGTTTAGTATCTGACGGGGTGGGGAGGGTGAGTTTTGGCCTTGCGGGGGTTAGTTGGGGGAGATGGGAGAGGTTTTTGGGCGGAGGTGTGGTTTGGGGGTTGGGGGGGGGGTGGGGAACAAAAACAATCACTCACAACCAAAGGAGGTGGTTGTGTAATTTATGTTGCGTGCGGATGACGAAGTTTTTGGTGGGGTCTTGGGGTTTTTGGGGAGTTTCGTGGTGTTCGGGGGGCGGTTGGGTGTTTTTGGGTTCGGGCGTTGCTCGTATTTGGGCGTTTAAATTTAGTAAAAAAAAATTACTGTGGGTAGTTCCATTTTTGCAGTTATTGCTTTTTGATGTTAGGAATTGATTAGTGTATGGTTAGAGCCCTTCCACTCTATACTGGTGCCTCTTTTTTTTGTCGGTGGAGGTGAGCATTCCCTTTTTCTCGGGCGCCATTGCCTTCCTAACTCAAGTAAACACGAATTTCTGGTACTCCATTTACAGCCTGTGAGGGTACCTGGTGGTTTGCGATCCTATGCACTTGTGGAACGGTGCGATGGGTAGGTTGGGGACTTGTGAGTGGTTAGGAGGACCTCGCTCGTCTCCTACGGCTGTGTTCCGGGATGATGTTTGGTTTAAAAAAGAATGGGGGGATGAAAAAAAAAAAAAAGTGAAAAAAAATTAAAATAAAAAGAAAAATGGAAGAGTTTGTAACCATACCAAGCATATGTTGTTTTGACTATGGAATTATAAGGTGAAAAGGTTGGATAGGGTCTGGTGCTGGTTTACCGTTGACTGTGGAATTAATGGGAGGGGTGAGTTACATGTGGGTGGTGGGTGGGTGCGGTAGATGAGTAGTCTGTTGTGTGGAGGCAGGGTCAAAATATGGTTGTGAGTTTAGGGCAGACGCGTTGGTTTTGCCGTGCGAGGTGAGGGTAAGTGGAGGGGGGGTAGTAAGTATTGTGTTTCGCATACGACACTTCAGCCCGGGGTATGTGGCAGTTGATGTGTGGTAATCGACAGTTTCATTCCCTGAGTGTCGATGTCTTCGCTTTCTCAGACAACTCTGCCTAGACTGGTCCTCGTTTCAGACGTGGGGGGGGGAGTGATTTGGTTAGGTAGTGTCTGGAGAATGGAAGGTGAGTCATTCAATTGTGGGGCCGCGGTAAGGACTCCTGAGGGTTTTGACGTGGGTGTGTTTTACAGTAATGTGGATGGGGGATCCCTTGGGAGAGTCCACAATGGGAGGATGGGGTACACAGGTGTAGCACGAAACTCCGTAGCCAACGGCGAGTTTTCCCAAATGTGTGTATATAGGTTGGGGTGATGAATTCAGGCACTGGTAGTGGGTCGTTAAATAGGTTTTGGTGGTTTGGTTGTGGTGTGTTTGTGTTTATTTTAACCGTATTCTTGCCAGGGCAGCGGCGCTGAAAGTCCTACTTTTTCCTGATACTCCTTACGAATTTCCATCTGATGTGGGTTTTTTGGTTTAACTGTTGCAGTCACGGGATTTACCGGATTTTGTCGATATATCCGACCTGTTTAGCTAGGCATCCGATTTCACTACCTTAATTGGTCCATAGATTTATTGTTTGTCGTTGTATGGCCGGGGGTGTTTGTTAGACACTTTGGTTTCGTGTGTATTGAGGGGTGGTTGTTTGTTGTCAGTGGTAGGAGGGGGGGTAGTTTGGAGGAGAGTCGCCGAGGGATGGAGGAGGGAGGGAGTAGAGGGCGAGTGAGAGAGCGAGAGAAGAAGGAAAGAGAATGGAGGGGAAAAAGAGAAAAAAGGATAAGCTAAGGAAGGTGAAGGGAGGAGAGGGAGGAGGGAAGAGATGTAGAGTAGAGAAGGGGAGAGGCGTTAGGAGAGTGAGGCGAAAGTTGCTAGTATGCAGGTTGGAGGGCTTGATGAGATTGGGGAGATTGAAGAGAGGGAGGGGAGGGAAAAGGACGGAGGGATAGAAGGAAAGAGAAAGGAGGGAAAGTTGAAGCAAGCTGCTAAAAAAATGCTGAGTGAAAGAAAGAGAGAAGCGATGTAATAGAAAGAGAAGCCAGTTGGTGGAAGGAGAAGTTTAAAAGACAGAGGGAAGGATGCTGCTGAACATAAAAAAGCATTAGACAGGGAAAGATTGAGGAACAAAAAAAAATTTAGAGAGGGGGAGAGGAAGAGCAGGGGAGAAATAATAGCTGCCTGAGTAGAGAAAAGGGGGAGGGGGTGTAGTGGGAGTATAAACCCATTTTTTTTTTTTTTTTTAGGACCCTGGTTTCTGAAGACAGAGAATGGCTGGTGTCCATAGAAAATAATTCCCTCAACTAGGAATCGACCAGAGGTTACCTCTAGAGAACATGAATTTGAGTGCGGCCGCGCCGCGCGCCCCATACTCTTAGCTCCTCCAGAGACCCCAGTTCTCATATTTAGGTATTTTTTTTATGACATCGCGCTTGGTTATCTAGTTTGGCACAGCCGTTAATGCTGGTTGGTTAATCACGGAATTCTAGGGTAATGGTTTAACCTTATACTTACATAGGTTACTTAAGGGGTTAGCCACCGTTCAATCTGTCCAGTGACGGACTAATTAAATTTCTGCCCCTGGATAGATTTGGACACACACAACCCTCAGCTAACATTATTTTCCTGGTGCATTTTTTATAAGATAAATAAATCTCACCATACTCTTTTCAATTAGTTCTGAAAACTTGAAAGGTGGGAGGCTTTCTTGGACTACGAGTTCGCCCATATCTGCCTTGTCGCGCAGAAGCAGATAAGGTAATTTAAGATGATAGATTAGGGCGGCTTTGATTATTAGAAATCTAGTATCAGTAAGTGAGGGATGGCTTATCGCCCTTTTATATTTTTTAGCCATCGATGGTGCCTGAGACGGGTGTAGGATCGGGCAGATTCACTGAATGGCCCAGGATCACTGTTGATGTGGATTGACCCAGTCCAAACACGAAATAAAACTCTCTTGCACAGGATCTTATGGATTTTCAGGTGCTACCCAGCTGATAAGAATTATGTCATGTTGTTATGGACCCCTGCAACTGGAAGTTAGGGACATGGGAAGGAAATAAAGGCAGCAGAGGGAGGTCTAAAGAAAAGGGATGGATTATTGGTTTATATTTGTGGTACCAACTCGGGGGGGGGGATGATGTTGGTAGATAAGTAATAGATTATAGTGAGGAGGATTCCTTCTAGCTTTTCTAACACTTCACTCCCCTACGAAAATAGTTTTCAGGGGATCGTGCTTATTTAGACTATACAACTTTATAAACGCAAAAAAAATAAGATGGTCCTCTATGGTAGACCAAAGTTTTTTATGACGCAATAAGGTAAACAAAAAGTATTTTCAGGGCTTCTGCCCTCACTGTTTTTCTTCTGAGGAAGAAATTGGAGTCGACCTGCTTCTCGGCACCTTGAGTCTTCAAATTACTAGGAAAGAGTAGAGTCTTCAAAAACACTAAGAATGAAGTCTTTCAAACACTAAGATAGAGTCTTCAAACACTAAGATAGAGTCTTCAAACACTAAGATAGTCTTCAAACACTAAGATAGAGTCTTCAAAAACTAAGACAGAGTCTTCAAACACTAAGGGAAGTAGAGTCTTTTCAAACACTAAGGGTTTGTTAGTCTTCAAACACTAAGATAAAGTCTTCAAACACTAAGATATAGTCTTCTAACACTAAGATAGAGTCTTCAAACACTAAGATAGAGTCTTCGAATACTAAGATAGTGTTCAAAGACTCTATCTTAGTGTTTGAAGATTCTAAGATAGAGTCTTCAAACACTAAGATAAGTTTTACCCCAACGATTTAGGCAATCTTTGTAAGAATAGGGTCTTCAAACACAAAGATATTAAACTAGTCTTCAAAAAAAACTAAGATAGAGTCTTCAAACACTAAGAAGAGGTCACTTCAAGACTAAGATAGAGTCTTTTGTGGTTAAACACTAAGATAGAGTCTTCAAACACTAAGATAGAGTCTTCAAACACTAAGATAGAGTCTTCAAACACTAAGATAGAGTCTTCAAACACTAAGATAGAGTCTTCAAACACTAAGATAGAGTCTTCAAACACTAAGATAGAGTCTTCAAACACTAAGATAGAGTCTTCAAACACTAAGATAAAACTGATAGCGAAAGAGGGAAATAACAGTGGAATAAGATGCAAGGCGTCAGAAGAGACCCCGATGCCATCACAAGAACAGCTATGCTATGGACCCCTGAAGGAAAGCGAAAGAGAGGCCGACCAAAAACAAGATGGCGTAGAACTGTGGAGGTCGAGATGCAAAGAATGAACTAGAGCTGGGGCACCGTACGAGTGATGGCCGCAGACCGAACAAAAGTGGAAGCAGTTTGTTGCTGCCCTACATGACGCCGCCAGGCATGATGGCCACTGAATGCTTTGACAGTCGGCAGCTAAGGATCAAAGAAGTAGAAGAAAATTTAAGGAGAAGAAACTTTCAACGGATAGGACACACATTGTAAAAAGCAGTTATAAAGCATTACAAAGGTAGTCCTTGAATCACAAAGGTAAGATAAATAGAAAAGTCCGAAAAAACATGTTTAAGCGAATTAGACACAGCCATGAAGACGATAAAAGGTATATGGAAAGGTACTCCGACGGATAGCACAGAACAAGAAAACTTGGCGTGTAATTGTTAGATGTGCTCCGTGGGTGAAGAAGTGAATGATTAAATGAATAATATGTCTTATAATCTAAATAGCTTGTAGTCTTAGAAGTTCTGAAAATCTATATTTCTTACTTAACTTTACTCCCCCAAAACAAAACAGTGCGCCGCTCGATATTTACAATTAACGCCGAAAAAAAAATTCAGAAAAAAAAATATACCTTTTTCTTTTAAAAATGCCCCCAGAAAATCTCTGCCGTAGAACAATATGTTGAAATCGATACTCTCCGGTTATTCCTTTTCAGTTTTTGCTGCACGTGTCATGGAAGAATCATGAAATACACGGGTTTCAGCGTCAGCTCTTTAACCCAGAAAGTTGTCCACAAACAATTCATTTTTCCCCGCGTTTTTCGTCCCGGATAAATCCGTTTAACGTCGTTTGTTTCCTCCTGTTCTGATTTTAATCCACGGCTAAAGCCGGGATGTCTGTGCCGGCAGACGCGTGCGAGCATAAGTGGCCGTGGACATGCATACGAATCAGCCCGCGCAAATTATATCCAATCGCGTTCATTCCCTGAGCTCGCGGTCTTCGCTTTCCGCTTCCGGGATTAGCGCGACAGAAATGAACAGGGAGTTGTCAGCCCTGGCTATGTCGTGATCATTGTTGGGCATTGAGAATAGCCAGTCATCGAATCTCAGCGAGGGCAAATATCTCAGACAGAAAGGAAATGAGCATCGCTAGAGATCGACAGGGAGAATGCCCACGAGTAGATTGAGAAATCCAAAGGGGGAAAAATCGAAAAATGAAAACAAGAAAAGACAAAGCTCTCGGCATTAAAGAAAACATCCTGATAAAACTAGACAAGAAAAAATACAACTGGAGGCATTGATAAAACAGGAAGATTGAGCAGGGCAGTGAGTACTCCTGGGTCTTTGAGAACAGGAAAATTGGTGACATCGATAAATCGAAATGACCAATAGGTTAACGGGAACACGAAGCGATTTGCCACAGTGGCCACTTCTTGGAGTTGGGAAGCATGTCAAAGCAAATGATGAGAAGATATAAAGCCTTCGTCCGGAACGAACGAAGGAAATATTTATTTACTCAGAGCGAAAGCAGTATAGCCTTTTTAAATTTCTGCTGTGAATTACTCACTAATAGCATTTGAAGAAACATTTGAGAAAACCTGTTTACAGCATTACATGCCGAGCTTTGTTATGGAATCCCCGAGGTAAATAAGAAAGACAGAGATCGAAAAACACACGAGAAAGGGAACTAGACACACAACTGTAGGGGCTGGAGGAGACATGGAAAGATCTTTAGCGGATATCACGGGGAAGGAGGGACTTGACATGGGTTGTAGCTCCTTGGGGAACCTGCACCGGAAAGTTCGTGTTTTCTTGAATTGGTGTTTTTTTGAATTGGTGTTTTCTTGAATAGGTGTTTTCTACAGCCCTTTGTTTGACATGATGAGATTATGACACAAACTGACATTGGTCACCATTTACATCATGTCTGAGGCAGGAGTTGTCGTATTCTTTCCTTGCCTCCCCAAGAGACCCCCCCTCCCCCCGAGAACTACACGAAGCACATGTGAAGGTAAAAATAGCCCCGTATGGCTGGACCCATGCCCCACACCCCATAATACGCCTTCTACGAATTGCCTGCTAGCGAGTAGTGGATCTAAGAAGTTGAAAAGTTCAGCTTCATGCTCCGTTAGGAGCGCCAAGGAGAAAGCAGATGTGATTTTGATCTCCAATAGTGTATAGCCCTATTAGTCGCCTCACTGGTTGAACACAGGTAGGTCCGATAACTGGTTGAGTGCATATTATTTTTGACTGCACATATTTACCAAAAAATGATTGGTTATTTAATGTATGGATATAAAATTAATTAGAATGCATCCATCTGTGTATGATTAAATGCTGTTATATTGTACAGAATAGAGCCAGATAGTATAATCCAAGTTGCACATCAAAAAATACGATTTGCGGATTCACTTTTGATTATAGGAAGTAACGTCCGGTCTGAGATAACGATCAAGGCCGCCAAGGAATATTACGCTTACTCTGCATTTGTACTTATTTTTTAGGGCCAGAAAATATATAATTTGCTTATTGTGTTTATGGCCTGAATTCATATGTATTACATATTATTAGTACAAGTAGAATCCAGTCCCTATATTGTAATATTTTTGGTGGGTATGAAGGGACCTAGATCTCTGTTAGCGGAAGGATGAGTTGGCTTAGCAAGGCGTGATGAGTTCCGATGTACTGCTAAGAATGGCGGGGTAGGTGTTTCAAGAGCTGGTCCCTGCGTCAAGAAAAAATGTGTTACGAAGTGGTTTTTTGTTCTGGAGAGATAGTGTCCCTACGATAGTTTTGTTAGATTAGAGACTCTCTACAAACTTATGTCCAGTATATTAATGATCGGAGCTCACCCCAGGGTAAACCCAGCTCGTATTTTTGATGATCTCTCGTCGGTTAGGCCTAGCTTGACTTTTGGGTGCTTCGTTTATATGCTAGTGTCGTGTTTTTGTATCGACGAAGATTTGGACTGATTTTCCTGCAGCGTGTATGAGTGATTATATTGGTCAGCACACGAACAGTACACCATTCGCGGTAATCACACTCTACACTACTACTTCATACATACACCATCCTGCGTCGGCTGAAGTGACCAAGTTTAGGGCCTGCTTCCCCTGGAGCCTTTGCCTTCCCTAACTCAGGACTAGGGTGAGTTACCCATTTACAGCTGGGTAGACTGGAGCATGCCTGATCTCAACAACACACCACTCTTCCTTACAGAGCAGACAGACTGATACTTTACAGTGGTGTACTACAGGTGTAGTAAGAAATAACGTCTTTACACTAACGTAGTGGTTAGAGCACGGAAAAGTTGCCGGGTTTGATTCACTGTGTCATCACGCTCCAGTCTACCCAGCTGTAAATGGGTACCTGACTTTGCTCTTGAGCTCGGGAATGAAAAGACAGCGAGGAAGCGAACTGGTCACCCCCCACCTCTTAAGGCTGCACTTAGTATAGTGAGGTCTCTAACACTTCACTCCGCTACAGCAGTATCTGCTTTGTCTTCTTCGTTCGTCCTGAAAAGGACGTTGGTTCCGTTGTGTCCGTTTACAGCTAGGCTGCGATATTTGCGCCTTTCGGCCGACATATCCGACTTCAGCACGGCCCTTTTGGGACAGGGTTAGCCTTCCCTCTTCGATCCCTACTCACTCAGCCAGACTGCAGTGATGCAGCCTGTTTCCAGGACCACCACTTGGTGGTGGAGTGACTACCTGCTTTGTGACTACCTTACCTTACTGAAGTCAACAGTTGCTAAGATTATTATGTTCAGCACCATAGGACTTCAATACGAGGTTTTGACACGGCATCAGGCAAAACTGATGCCACAGAAATCACAGCTGTAAGAACATGCATACGCTTGGTGACAGCTTCCTGGAGACAATGTTCCAATGTTGACTTCGTGCTCCGTAAGGAACACACGAGTTTGTGCAGGCTCTCTAAGAATAACTACATTGCTGGCGCCTTGCTCCGGTAGGGGCGCCAAGAAGAAAGAAGAAGAACAGTGGATCTATTCTTTGCTCCCGTTTCGAACCCCGGTAACATACTCGTGAAGGCCACGGCTGAAAGTTAAAAAAAAAAAAGACAATAAGACCAGTAGTTGAGAACAACAAACACAAATGAAATACCGGAAGTCGACCCATTTTAGTCAGGGCGGAAGTCGTGTCTTTCAGAAGGTAACGTGACAGTTGCAGAATTTAACAAGATCATAATGCAGAAGACGGGGCTGGTGGGGTTGTGAGTAAATGTGAAAGGGAGAAGCTTCGACTACTGATGTCTGGATTAATAGACATTAAAAGCTGTGTGAGCTGCCTTCAAGGATCTAGACGCGGATGGAGGGAAAGTATGCCACAAAAAACGTTAAGTTAAAACAGGTAAAAGTAGGAACATAGCAGACTTCACTTATAATAGATGTCAGCTTTATACAGTAGCATGACCAATACCCTTCCTCGTTGCCTTTGCCTTCCCTAACTCAAGAGCATAGTCGGGTACCCCATTACAGCTGGAAGGGCTCGAATGTCATTTCTTTTTGTACTTGAAAGACGTATCCCGTATTTTGTTTACCTCACCGAGAGTGACGCTACCAAGTCTCGAACTGGGTATCTTTATCTTGAGAAGCAAGAGCTCTTACCATTTGGCCAGTCAGTGAACGAACACAAATTAAAAATAGTTCTTGTGTTGTTTGTCAATTCGCAAAACGAAATACGAGTTGTTCGATTTCTTACTCCTAAATTAAACAACGAAAATCATCAACTGTTGCGTATCATCATCAGCGTCATCACCATCGACATCATCGCCATCATCATCATCGATATCATCGTCACTACCATCATCATTATCATCGCCATGATCATCACCATCATCAATATCATTGTCACCATCATCATCATCATCATCGTCATCATCATCACCACCATCATCATCATCTTAACAATCATCGTCACCATCACTATCATCACCATCATCGCCACCATCATCATCATCACCATCATCGTCACCACCATCACCACCATCATCATTATCATCACCATCATCATCATCATCATCATCGTCACCATCATCATTAGATTAGATTACAGAGGTTCTCAACCAGGTTTTGTTCATGGCCTCCTTCTGATCCGCATTTACTTCTGTGCCCGCCCCCTCATAGTCGCTGTTAGCTTGAAAAAAAAGGTACTTTACCATCTTACTGTGGTCCCCCACAAATATAACATACCTCTCCACCCTACAGGGGGGGAATATGGTCCACGTTGAGAGCCACTGGATGAGAAGACAGGTCAACAGTCATTTTATACTAGTTCTTGTTCTGGAACCGCCAAGGGGATAGAAATGGAGGAAGACCAGATGACATACGGGAAAGGTGGTTAAGACATAGATATGAAGAAGACATTAAAAGACCTCAGACAGATGACACAGGACAGGAATGTGTGTTGGGTTGTTACTGAAGTCCTGTTATTCACGGGGGTTTGAAGGTAATTAATCAAAGTAATCTGCTAGTAGCGTCCGACTGACGGAGTGGTCAGAGCACTGGTCTCTCGCGGCAAAAGTGCCCGGTTCAATTCACGGTATCTGTCATACTTTATAGTCTGCCCAGCTGTAAATCGGTACCTGATTTTCCTCTTGAGTAAGGGAAAGAAAAGGCGGAGAAGAAGTAAACTGGTCACCCCCATCTCTCGATGCTGGACCTAGTAAAGTGAAGTCTCTAACACTTCACTCCCCTACATCAGGTTCTGCAATGAGACTACCTTCTAATATATCAGTGTACTTTGAAGTAAGTGACCAAAAATTGTTAGAAAACCTTTACAGTAAACCTTCGATATTTAGACGGCTCGTAATCTTCTTTTTCTTCTTCCTCGTTTGTCCTGAACAGGACGTTGGTTGCGTTGTGTCTGTTTCCAGCGAAGCTGCGATATCTGCTCCTTTCGGCCGACACATCCGACTTCAGCACGGCATTTTTTGGGACAGGGTTTGCCTTCCCTCTTCGATCCCTACTCTCTCAGCCAGACAGCAGTGATGCAGCCTGTTTCCAAGACCACCACTTGGAGGTGGAGTAGGGTCTTGGTCAGCTCTGGTTCGCTGACCCTGACGCAGGCAGTCAAGCTATGGGTCGCTGACTGCATTCTCTGTTGTCTTTGGGTCCCGGCTCGTAATCTGAACTGATTCACTAAAGATTAACCCCAAGCTCCAAGAAATATTTCAGTATTCGAATAGCGGCTTTCATATCTCATTTTACGATCCTGTCTTTATTTGCGCATTCAATTCGTTGTCTTCAGGCAGGTGTTATGAGCTATCTTAGACTTGGCAACAGGTAACGGGGTTAATTCATTTCGTTATTTGTTTGTTATTTTTATTTTTCATTTTGTAAGAATTTTCAGACTGCTAAAGGTGTCAGTTCTTGCCCCGTGGGTTGAAAGAGATAAATTATTCTAGTGTAACATGCAACCTGTTCTAAAATACACGTAAGGTAGAACAAAATAGACGTGTAAACAATTTTGAAATATTCAAGGAACGCGAGTGCATGTTTTTGTTTTGTGGAAGAAGGTGACCAAAAAAAAAAATATGAAGAACAGAAAAATAGACAAAACATGACAAATAAGAAAGAAGACAAAAAAACCTTGAAAAGGACCAAAGGAAATCTTGGTGACCATTACCAGAATTGCAAAAGGACGCCCAGAAGGACAGAAAGAAAGATGGTGACATTTTTCCTTTCTCTATGTTTTTCGCAGCGCATTCCATGTGTTTTCGTCATGTTTACATATTACGTTGTCGTGCATGTTAGGTTTTTGTGCCTGTAATGTAGTGTTGTGATAACTTTTTGTGTGTGTGACTACAGGTAGAGTCTTTGATGCATGGGTGTGTGTGTGTGGAATAGAAAGAATGAAATAGTATGGCAAGATCACCAATGTGGAGCTGATGACAACAACCAGACAAGTGCCAGTGGAACAAGAGACGAGAAGAAGACGTTGGAGATGGATAGGACACATAATAAAATTAAAATTAAGTCCTTGTTATGGAATCCCCATGCCAAGAGAGGAAGAAGGTGACCAAAAAAAGAAATATGAAGAACAGAACTATAGACAAACATGACAAATAGAAAGAAGACATGAAACGACCATGACCTTGATGGCACAGGACAGGAAGATCTTGGTGACCATTACCAGAATTGCTAAGCTATGGACGCCCAGAAGGACGGCGAAAGAAAGATGGACGACGAAAACAGTTTTGCGGAGAAATGTGAAAGACGGGATGCAAAACGGCCCAGTTCATGGCGCCCTACCACACCAGACCTGACTAGTTAGTATACCTTTCAAAAATTACGAGCCAATTTCCGGCATCTTTGCTTTCCCACAAGTAGATGCACATGCGCGCGCGTGGTCCTTCTCTGGGACACGTTTATCCACACTGAAGCCCGGCCAGAACCTGTGTCATTTACGAGCGCTCTGGGTTGTTGTTTTATTTTGCTTCGTTTCTTGTGCTCGACTTGACAAGGAAGCGGCCATTAAATGTTCCCTTTTTTTTTTTTTTTTTACAACTGCTACAGTAAACAGAGAAATCATACTGTGACGTGAACAAGGGTTGGTGTTTTTTCTTTGGGTGTTTCTTTTTTTTTTTGGGGGGGGGGGGGGGGGGGGGAGATCTATATCTTAGTCTGATTGTGTCAGAACGTGACATTGTCAAAGAATGTCTTCTCCTTGTTTTCGTCTTACGGAACTCCTTCAATACGCCACCCCATCTCTGCATGCTTTCCTGACTTGGGCGAATTTCAAAGCAGACTTATTCATCCTTCCTTCCACTCCTTTATTGCGTCTTCTGGGACATGGAACCACTACTGTAATAGCGGCCATGCAGGGCCACATGCACCAACACATTTACGTGTTCTTGAAGTGGCGTTTTCTGTTCTTCTTTATCTTCCTTCTTGTCGCTCCTAGCGGATCATGGAGCCAGCAATGTAGTTGTTGTTAGACAGTATTCATTGACTCGTGTGCTCCTTGCTGATCATAGAGTCCACATTACAGCATGTGTGTAACTATTGGCTGTACTAGGTGGGTTTAGAAGCCTACTGCACAACCCCATCTATGTTGCCTTGTACGGCTTGCCTTGAGCGAGGCTCTTGGGAACCCCACGGGACAATTTACGTATGATGAAAAAAAAAAGTCCATTGAGTCTGTTTCAACATACACAACAATGAAAAAGTGTTGCATTTCCCATTCTCATTGTAAGAGAACAGTAAAACGAATGTGACATGTAGTTAGGTGTTATTTCAAAAGTTAGGTGTTATTTCAAAAGTTAGGTGTTATTTCAAAAGTTAGGTGTTATTTCAAAAGTTAAATGTTATTTCAAAAGTTAGGTGTTATTTCAAAAGTTAAATGTTATTTCAAAAGTTAGGTGTTATTTCAAAAGTTAGGTGTTATTTCAAAAGTTAGGTGTTATTTCAAAAGTTAAGTGTTATTTCAAAAGTTAGGTGTTATTTCAAAAGTTAAATGTTATTTCAAAAGTTAGGTGTTATTTCAAAAGTTAGGTGTTATTTCAAAAGTTAGGTGTTATTTCAAAAGTTAGGTGTTATTTCAAAAGTTAGGTGTTATTTCAAAAGTTAAATGTTATTTCAAAAGTTAAATGTTGTTTCAAAAGCTAGGTGTTATTTCAAAAGTTAGGTGTTATTTCAAAAGTTAAGTTATTTCAAAAGTTAGGTGTTATTTCAAAAGTTAAATGTTATTTCAAAAGTTAGGTGTTATTTCAAAAGTTAGGTGTTATTTCAAAAGTTAGGTGTTATTTCAAAAGTTAGGTGTTATTTCAAAAGTTAAATGTTATTTCAAAAGTTAAATGTTATTTCAAAAGTTAAGTGTTATTTCAAAAGATAGGTGTGATAAGGGTGGATTTGTGCTGAAGTGGTAACTTGCCACCCTTATCGACACCTGGTGTTAAAGTGTAAGATGTAGGTGTCTTCTCTGATTTAGGATGTTGCTGTGTATGTGGTAGTGGAACAGTTCACAGGGTTATCACACAGGCAACATGACGTGTAGAGTCATAGAAAGGGTAACTTCGTTGTATAAGTTTCTTTCATTTATTGCACGCCACAAAACAGTCATGATACTTATGACATCAACATGGTTAACGAGTTCAGCAAGATGATATGGCACATTGAAAACAATTTCTGTAGTCAGCAATGATAGCTGTTGTATATATGCGTCATAAGACATCACAGTTCAATAGATTCAGAAATTCATCAATCATCGAGTGCTAGTTCGTGAAGCTGTGTTGTATACAATAAGTCCGTTCACTGTCTGCACGTGAATAGCATACATGGGCTACAGGTCAGCTCGACCTTTATAATGTTCCTAAGTCTAACAATCTGACTTGGACGTGATCTCTGATATAACGAATCCTGGAACACAGACAACAGTCTTGTTGGTCTAGAGCGACCCATATATATTTAACTAGTTCAGGTATACAGATACTGGTGACTTAATCCTAGTCAAAGTACCTCTCCATTTTGCATCACACAGGCGAGCAATAGGCGACAAAATGACGAACCTCTAGACGATAGCATAAAGTTCGATACAAGAGGAATTACCTTATTTCGGAAAATCAACCATGAACATATGCCTCCAGGCAGGCTGCATAATACTGGGAAATAGTCTAGTTAGCTAACTAACTCACAAAGACACTGTATTTCCCTCAGAGAATCACAAGACGCAGTTGCGTCTGCTCGCTTCTTAAACCATTTCTAAAACTGCCCCAACTGGGCGGAACACACAGAACGAACTCCCGGTTTGACATGCGCAGAACGACAATCTCTGAGTTGCCGTTCACAATAAGACGATTCGAAGAACATTCGAGATAAAAGTCTTACACAGTCGCGCCTTTTATGGTCATGAAAAGAAGCGTTAAGAAAGGTTTCAGACATCTACCATAGTTGACTGATACTACCAAATAAGGAGATGTGGTCACGCTTCGTTCAAGAAATTATAGACCGAACGTGTCTCTATACAAGAGAAGGCAACTCCTAAAAATTGTAGTTTCGATAACTCGGATTATGTCCCTTTGACCATAGAAAACATAATACACACTTCAGTCAAAAAAAAATGATCATACATATGAAAAAATGTTTATACAAACGAAAAATAATAATGATCCGTGCGTAACATTACCGCACCCTCCCTGGAAAAAAAAAAAAAATGAAACATTTTTTTTTTTTTTTAAATCCTGGAGCCGGAAAAAATCTAGGCTCCTAACGCACGTATGATGCGTGGATATTTACCTAACAAATTAGCTCAACGCATGGAGCGACACTGAGATCATATCTCAGATCCTTAGAGAAAAAATTTATCTAAGTATACGCTGATATATTCCAGGAAGGTGCCACCAACACACGCCACAATGATGGCAACAACATAATGACAATCAAATTATACTCATACCAATATATGAAATTAAATATATTATGTGTTATCATACAATGTGTTGCAAATAGCGGTGTAATTTACTAATATACCGCACTATATTATTACATTATATAAAGTAACAGTAATTAATAAGTAATACATGTGTTGCTCTTCGGTGACACAAAACATTCAATAGAAGAAGATGTGGACATCATCCGCTCCCAATGTAGGACAGGACTTGATATCCTCAAAGTTCCACAATGGACATAAACTCGCAGACTTCAATGATGTGCTGCGAAAATATCAATAACACAAATCTTAAAGACAACTGGTAAATTTCTTAATACAATCCTGAAAATAATTTATTTAAATGTGGCCGAGTGATCTTTTGGCCCGTATATCACTAACTAAGCCTTCTTAGATAATTACATGGTACAATGTTATAAATTTCCCTCAAAAAAAAAAAAATGAGACAAAATCTACTAACATGTCATTATAACATTGGACTGTATATCAGGAAATATATATATATGACAGAAGAATCATGTGGAATCGTGTGGACATCTGGACAGAATGTCTGCCATTACATTATCCGAACCACGGATAGCTCGAACCGAGAAATGAAATGGTTGAAGAGCTATGGCATAACGAGTGGACCTCGAGCTCTTCAAGTTTTTGCTCTGAATAGCAGTAAGCGCTTTCTGGTCGGTTTCCACAATGAAATGTGCGCCTAGAAGAAATCTTTGTAACTTCAGAATAGACCATACCATAGCCAATAACTCACGGTCTAAAACCGAGTAATTCTTTTCTGCAGCGTTTAATTTCCTAGAGATATACATCACCGGATGCAAAGTATCAGAATACTCCTGCATTAGTGCTGCCCCAATCCCTGTTGACGAGGCGTCACTTCGAAGAACAAAAGTCTTCTCAATAGTAGGTAACTTAAGAATAGGTGGAGATGAAAATAGGGCTTTAACCTGGTCCAATGAGGATTGACATTCTTTAGACCAGCGGATCAGATTAGGCGACCCTTTCTTCAATAAAGTAGAAAGCGGTGCCATAATGGAGGACAGATTCGGAATGAATCGTCCGTAGAATTGAATCAAACCTAATAGACTCCTTACTTGTTTCTTCGTCTTAGGGACCGAAATGTTAAGTATTTTTGAAACATTGTGGTCCTCTGTCTTTAAAAGACCATGACCAACCCGATGACCTAGGAAAGAAATCTCGCTAAATCCTATAAAGGCTTTAGAGGGTTTTGCAGTCAAGTTATACTCGCGAAGAGTAGACAGTAATTCGTATAAACCCAAATAATGATCTTCCCAAGAATCACTGAATAGACAGATATCATCTAGGTATGCTATGACATCTGTACGATATGCGAGAATTCGCCGCATCATGCGTACGAATGTAGCAGGGGCGTTCATAAGACCAAAAGGCATGAAATTCCATTGGAATAAACCCCTAGGTGTAGAAAAAAGCTGTAAAAGGTTTGGCACGTTCAGTTAGCGGGACTTGCCAATAACCTTTAGACAAATCTAGTTTGGTAAAGAATCTAGAATTAGAAAGTTTATTGAGTAGCTCTTCTAATGAAGGCATAGGTTCAGCATCGAACTTCGTAACTTGGTTCAATTTGCGATAATCTACGCAAATGCGAATGTTATTATCCTTCTTTCGAACAATAACCATAGACGAAGAGTATGCTGAAGTGGATGGTTCAATGATTTCCAAAACGTATCATTTCATCCAACTCTTTTTCGACTTGAGACTGGAAATGAATAGGTATTGGATATGGTCTGACTCTGATAGGATTGTGATCAGTTAGCACAATGTCATGTTCTATGACATGTGTGTGTCCCGGGATGTCTGTAAGAACATCCTGAAATGTTTGCAACATCGAAGAAACTTGTCGATGTTCCTCAGCGGAAAGATTTGGAGAAACGGTCACGTTTTTCCAAGATTCCGTAGAATAAAGTGGGACCATAGAAAGAGGAAGATTGACATCAGAAAAAGTAGTTTCCTCATCCTGTATAACTGACAGAGATGAGTACTGACCATGAGTTGCTTGTGAATTGTCCGTAGCCTGGAAAATAGGCTGCAAATAGTCAGGTCTTTCATAAAATTCTGTGAGCATATTTATGTGGAAAGTTTTATGCTTTCCATCAATATCGACAACATAGTCGACATCAGAAATTTTGGAGACTATTGCATATGGACCTTTCCATGCAATTAGAAGTCTGTTCTCCCTTGAAGGAAGTAGAACGAGAGCTTTGTCACCTGGACAAAGTTGTCGTAGACATCTATTCTTATTTGCAAACTGCCTTGCCTTTTCTTTAGCAAATTCTGAAGACGAAGTTGCTAGTTTGCATGCCTCGATGATCTTTTGCCTAAGAGCAATGACGTACTCATAAGAAGATTGAGTCTCATCGCTAATATTATCGGCAGTGATTAGATCGTGAAGTAAAGACATAGGGCCGCGCGGTTGCGCGCCAAAGACAAGTTCAAAAGGGGAAAACCCCGTATGTTCATTGGGGACCTCTCTATACGCAAAGAGAGCCGCGGGTAAGACCCTGTCCCAATCCTGAGGATGATCCTCAGTTATTTTACCAAGTAAAGTTTTCAGAGTCCTATTTAAACGTTCGACCAACCCATTAGACATTGGGTGATAGATACTGCTGAGAGACCTTTTAATGTGTAGCATAGACATTACCTGTGACATAGTGTCGATATAAGTTGAGTGCCATGGTCTGACAATATTTCTCCGGGAAAACCCAAGCGAGAAAATATCAGCCAAAGAGCGTCTGCGATATCAGCAGTTGAGATGCTCTTGAGAGGTATTGCCTCTGGCCAACGTGTGCACATATCGACACATGTAAGGATAAATTGATGTCCTCTAGCCGACTTAATTCTAAAAGGACGATAATATCTATTGCCATTTTTTGAAAAGGGCGAATAGGAATGTCAGCAGCCTGGATAGGCGCAGCATGTCGTGGTCCTTTAGATTTGACCTCCTGACATACTTTGCAAGAGCGACAGTACATTCGTATGTCCTTGCTCACAAATGGCCAAAAGAAAGCCGCAAGAACCCTCGACTTTGTACGGGAAAAACCCATATGTCCAGCACATTGCGAGTCATGAGCATGTTGCAATATTTGCAATCTCATGCTCTTAGGCACAAGAATTTGTGAATGAGTGGACGTAGTCGAGTCTTGTACCATACGTACAAGTACGCCGTTCTTCATAGAAATCCAAGATTTCCTATTAGTGTTCTGATTAGGATCACCTTTTTTTGCTAGAATGAAGAATTTTTGTAAAGAAGGATCTTCTTCTTGCAATTTGATAAATGAGTCACGTGTAATAGTCAAGTGACTATCTTGGTCATTTACTTCATCATTATTAGTTAATGAAGTTTGAGGTGGATCCAGAGCATGTGCTCTTGTGACCACCGCATTGGTAGCTTCAATGTTTTGCTCTTCCCAAACAGCAATCTGCTGTGGGGTACATTCCCTAACTCCGTGAATACGACCAATAATAAGGTCCGCAATAGGGTTTGGAAGTAGACACGCGTGGACCTCTCCCGTGAAGAAAGGAGTAGCAATGTGTATTATAGCAGTAGGATACTTTTCTAACGTGCCACCAAATGTGACACATTTGATGACTTTTCCTGTAGCACAGGATGGATCTACAAGAGATTGCCTAACGCCGACAGTAGTACATCCAGAATCAAACAACACTGAGACTGGATTACTATTTACTAGCCCCTTATGTAATATAAGAGAACCTCTCCCATCATGAGCAACATTAGCAGGAAGAGCGGGCAAAGGATGACCACAGCTTAGAGTACTAATGGTTTTCGGATCAAATAAAGTACTGCATTGGATACATTTATTTGCCCTACCAAAATCAAAAGATGAGCATCCGATAGCATTATGGTCTTTATCATTATTAACCTGTTTATCTGCTCCCTGAGATTCTTGTTGAACAGAATTTGTCTGTTGATATCTTTTTCTCTTATGTTGCGATCTACCGCGACCATTATTGCCTCTGCAATTATCATTAAAGTCCCTACTGTAATTTTTATCCTGGTTTGAGTTCCAGTTTCCATAACTGTCATTACTATCTCTATGCTGTTGAGAACCTCTATTATCTTGGTATTGAGGTCTCTGCATAAAATATTTTCCTCTATACCGATTACCTTTGTGAAAATTTCTAAAGTTAACCGGAGTAGAATAACGTGTAGTATTAGGTTGTCTCCAGTTCTGGGAAGAAGAATCACCCTGGAATTGATCACTATGGTTCTGGGCATAATTACGATTACTCTTTTTATTGAAATTTTTCTGGCTACCCTGAAATTTACGCATAAAATTTGGGCCATAAGGTGCTGCCGAAGCAACTGGCAGACCTTCTTTCACCTTAGAGTTACTAATGGTTATGTGCGGATGCGCAGTAACATACTGGCTACAGTATTCTTCCATTTCTTTTATGTTTTTAGGCTTACGCTCATGAAGAAAAGATAGAAAAAGCTTCATTAACAGAAGACATAACCTTATCTCTAAGTAGTAAATCCATAAGAGCTTCAAATGTATTTTCTGTCTTAGACAACTCAACCCATCGTAAAAAAGTAAGACGGATGCCTGAGATGAATTCAGAGAATTCAACTCCAGTTTCTGGTAACATGGTTTTAAATTTAAGACGATATCCGTCCTCGTTAAGTTGGTACTTCTTTAACAATGCCGCCCTGACAACCTCATAGTTGTTTTTGTCAGGCACATCTACCATACTCAACAAAGTCAAAGCATCACCTCTAAGTATCTTGGACAGATGATACACATATAATGTTTTATCTATATTTTGCACATTACATGCACTTTCAAATCTATCTAGATAAAATGTTATATCATCGATTGAGGGATTAAATGCTGGTAGATTAAGCTTGAAATCCTTAGCATTAGTCTTATTTGACACCTTATTTGCCTCATTAGCATTACCAGTGTTCAATAACTTTAACTTCTCTAACTCTAAAGCTAAGACTTTTTCATCATGTTCCATTTTTGCTTTTCTCTCATCAGCCTCTCTTTGTAACCTTCTTTCTTCAGCCTCAGCCTGTAACTTTCTTTCTTCAGCCTGGGCCTGTAACTTTTTTCCTTCAGCCTCTATTTCAAGTCTCTTATTTTCAGCTTCTTTTTCAAGTCTCTTATTTTCAGCTTCTTTTTCAAGTCTCTTATTTTCAGCTTCTCTTTTTTGTTTTTCCATTTCCATTTGAAATCTTTTTTCCTCCACCTGCATCTGCAGTTTCTTTTGTTCTATTTCAGCCTCTATTCTCTTTTGTTCAGTTTGTTCTTTCATTTTCTTTTCTTCCGACTTCAATGCCTTGGCATATTGAACAGTCGCAAATTCTTCTAATTTATCACCTGTCTTCCCAAGGGCTTTACCCTGCTCAATAAAGTACTCAAATGTAGACATGATGTCCAAAATGTGAGTACAGAACCTGAAATAATTAATTATCTTATTTCAATGTTAAATAGCAACAAGACTTAATAAAGTGCTTGTATAATCTCTATGTTGAACCCAATCTCTGTGGGAAACAGGAGTTGACACCAACTTGTATTATCAAATGTATAATAATATCACAAGTCACCTCTTAATTAACAGTGCACTACCCAAATCAGTGCATAATCATCAGTTATTTATCATAACTGCACTACAATAGTGCATAAGCAAAACCACCAGTTTGTTATGATAAGTGCACTATAGCCCAATAGTGCATGAGCATATATCAACAATAGTGAAAGCTAACTATGCAAGAACTATGTAAACAATAACAAGACAATGTAAACAATAGCAAAGGTCATCAACAATGTAAACAATAACAAAGATCAAAGTCAATGTAAACAACAACAAAGATCAGAGTCAATGTAAACAATAACAAAGATCAGAGTCAATGTAAACAATAACAAAGATCAGAGTCAATGTAAACAATCAACAAAGATCATACATATGAAAACATTCGCATAAGTCAAATACACAAACAGCAAAACTAAAAAGAAATATGCGAAGATATGACTAACAAATGACGCTACAGTGTATACACAAAAAATATACGTAAAGAACTGAATAATAGCAAAGGGGAGACCTACAAATACAAACAATCGAAATCGAAACTAAAAACACAAAGAAAGAGAGAGAAGAAAAAAGAAAAAAAATATATATATACAAGAAACAAAAATAAAGCACAACTCGTCACAACTAAACAGATATAGCAACGATTGTCGCTAGCAAATTTCACTGTAGGAAATTCGCACAGTCCCTAACGAAAACGCTAACAGTAGAACCTCTGTGACGTGGTATATTCTACTGCAAGACTCCGCCCAACCGAGAAAACCCGCTGAAATATAAACATATAAATATACAAATAACAAATAACATATAACATATAAACATGTATCATGAAACAATAGGAGAAAGTGTGAAAGTACAGAAGGCTCAGTTAGAACATAAGGGCACAGTTCACAAACAAAACAGGCCACTTAACTTCTATAAATCCAGCGTCAGCACGGTGCAGAACAGGATGTAATCAGCATTCTGAGGATAATGATCCAACGTTGATTAACTTCTGCTCCCATAAACAGCCATGACGAAGGAAATGAGCTTCTAATACTGCAACAGTTGTTACGGCACTTGACCTTCTGAATCTTCTAAATTGATTTAACCGGCACTTGACCTTCTGAACCCGCAGCAGTACCCCTGAGACCGGAACAGTTGTTACGGCACTTGTCCTTCTTTTCACCAGATCAGGAAATCCATTCGCTCGGTACTTGTCCTTCTAATTTTACATAAACTTCAATATTGCCGAGCAGCGCCGGGTATTTTCAAAATCAGCAACTGTCAGAAAATCCGGATACTTTCAATAAAATTTCTTGTAAGGTGGTAGTTGATGCTGTAGTTGTATCTAGTATGATGATGATGTCTGGGTTTGCTGACCCCCTTGATAGCTGGAATCAGAGTGAACCAACCTATGGCCACCAAAAATGATATGGTGCGCCAAAATATCAGATGATAGAACCAGCTCTGGCCACCAAAAATGATAAGGGTGGATTTGTGCTGAAGTGGTAACTGCCACCCTTATCGACACCTGGTGTTAAAGTGTAAGATGTAGGTGTCTTCTCTGATTTAGGATGTTGCTGTGTATGTGGTAGTGGAACAGTTCACAGGGTTATCACACAGGCAACATGACGTGTAGAGTCATAGAAAGGGTAACTTCGTTGTATAAGTTTCTTTCATTTATTGCACGCCACAAAACAGTCATGATACTTATGACATCAACATGGTTAACGAGTTCAGCAAGATGATATGGCACATTGAAAACAATTTCTGTAGTCAGCAATGATAGCTGTTGTATATATGCGTCATAAGACATCACAGTTCAATAGATTCAGAAATTCATCAATCATCGAGTGCTAGTTCGTGAAGCTGTATAAATAATAATAATTTCTATAACTTCTGCAACAGTGTCAGCTACAGATCTTCAATGTTCATAAACAATAATAAATGCTCCCATTCTGATGCTAGCAGATCAGTTGTATACAATAAGTCCGTTCACTGTCTGCACGTGAATAGCATACATGGGCTACAGGTCAGCTCGACCTTTATAATGTTCCTAAGTCTAACCATCTGACTTGGACGTGATCTCTGATATAACGAATCCTGGAACACAGACAACAGTCTTGTTGGTCTAGAGCGACCCATATATATATTTAACTAGTTCAGGTATACAGATACTGGTGACTTAATCCTAGTCAAAGTACCTCTCCATTTTGCATCACACAGGCGAGCAAATAGGCGACAAAATGACGAACCTCTAGACGATAGCATAAAGTTCGATACAAGAGGAATTACCTTATTTCGGAAAATCAACCATGAACATATGCCTCCAGGCAGGCTGCATAATACTGGGAAATAGTCTAGTTAGCTAACTAACTCACAAAGACACTGTATTTCCCTCAGAGAATCACAAGACGCAGTTGCGTCTGCTCGCTTCTTAAAACCATTTCTAAACTGCCCCAACTGGGCGGAACACACAGAACGAACTCCCGGTTTTTTGACATGCGCAGAACGACAATCTCTGAGTTGCCGTTCACAATAAGACGATTCGAAGAACATTCGAGATAAAAGTCTTACACAGTCGCGCCTTTTATGGTCATGAAAAGAAGCGTTAAGAAAGGTTTCAGACATCTACCATAGTTGACTGATACTACCAAATAAGGAGATGTGGTCACGCTTCGTTCAAGAAATTATAGACCGAACGTGTCTCTATACAAGAGAAGGCAACTCCTAAAAATTGTAGTTTCGATAACTCGGATTATGTCCCTTTGACCATAGAAAACATAATACACACTTCAGTCAAAAAAATGATCATACATATGAAAAATGTTTATACAAACGAAAAATAATAATGATCCGTGCGTAACAAGGTGTTATTTCAAAAGTTAGGTGTTATTTCAAAAGTCAGCTGTAACGGAAAAAAATCCATCATATTTCATCAGTGTTTGTTTGTTGTTGTTTGTTTGCGTTCGCTCAGCCATCTCTCACAACTCTGGCCATTTTGAGCGGTAATTACGTTGTGTCGTGGTTTACAGCATTCATTGCATATCAGTCAAATGTAACTTAAAATAGCCTTCATAGTATATCAGTCAGATGTGATGTAAAAGAGCCTTAATATTTCATCAGTCAGATGTAAGGTAAAAGAGCCTTCAAATTTCATCGGTCACATGTCAGGTAAGAAACAAGCCTTCCTCTATCATCAGGCAGATGAAAGGTAACAGAGTCTTCATATTTAGTCGGTCAAATGTAAGCATATTCATATTATTTCTGAATTTCGAAAATAAACTTTTTTTTTTTTTTTAAAGCGATGTCAACATCTCTACTGTTGTCGTACGTAAGGTAAAGCTTAATTTGTAACCTTGTTTCTTGTACGTAATACAATGTAGCGCCAGTCTGTATTTTTTCCGCGTATAGCGAAGTCAACGCATATCCTTGCCTGCTCTATATCACGCGAATTTTACGTTAATCGGTGTTTCTCGTTTGCAGCCTCAAGTTTCAAGCGTTTATTTTGTGTTTCATTTCTGAAGTAAAATTATATTTAACAGTGCACAATGCACTGGCTATATTATAGAAAAGTACCATGTCTTTGTTCTGTGCAAAATAAAGTTTACTTTAACCCTTGTTAACTTGTAGGTCAAAGTTTAAATGTCACATTTATATATATATATTTTTTTAAAGGGTAAAGGTTGTCTTGTAACAAAAACTACTGTAGAGTAGTGAAGTGTTAGAGACTTCACCATACTGAGTCCAGCTTTAAGAGGTGGAGTGACCTGTTCCCGCCCTTACTGCCTTGGCCTTCCCTAATTCAAGAAGCATAGAAAGGTACCAGTTTACAGCTAGCTGACTGGAGCATGACGCTACCAGATTTCGTTCTCGAATCCGGTAAATGTGCCGCGCGTGGACAGCGCTCTTCTGTTTAGCCCAGAGGTTTTCAAACTGTGCGTCGCGGCTCCCAGGGGCGTCGCGGCCCTCGGCTAAGGGCGTCGCGGTGGCTTGGGAAAAGTGTTAGGCTCGATATTATGAGCCAAGGTCCATCAATAAATATAGATCTTCGTAGTATAGAGAGGAGCCGCGGTTATTTATGCACAGGTCAAGAGAGCCGCGGACCAAAAAAGTTTGAAAACCTCTGGAGCCAATTGGATGCAACTATATATTATAATTAACGTGAAGTTAATATTGACTTGTGTACTCACCTTGAGATCTCATACCATCAATATCACGCGCTGGAGAGAAGAGAGAGCTGACCGGAAGTCGTGGAAAGTGGGGATGCAGAGACAGTTTCTCACCGGAAGTAGACCCGTCTCTGTTAGCTCCGCCCTCAGCCGCTGCACGCGCTGCCATTTGGACAGCCTGAGCGTGCGCTTCCAAACCCGCACGCGCAGCCGTGGGCGTGGTTAAGTTGTAAGGATAGGAAAGTGTTGTGTGTGTCAATGTGAGGGGATAATGTCCACCCAACCCGGCAAATCGGGAAGCTGCTGCTGCCGCCACTGGCCAATGAGCTGCTGCACCAGGGGTCAGGAAAAGGAATCCGGGACTGGGCATAGGTCTTTGCGGCGAAGAAGACTGAACCACTGAGGACGCCAAGAAGGGCGGGCGGCTCAAGACAGTTGCAGACGGCATGGACGACGACGAGATGCTTGACGATATAGATGATGTTGATGCTGATGATGAAGATGACGAAGTTGTATTGATAAAGTCAGATATTGACCAGATTTTTGGGCGAGTGGTTGCTGGGGGTGTCCCACTAACTGAACTCCGGTTGTGGCTGAGAGCAGGCGGAGTGCATATGACGTCACTAGAGGTTTGACTAGAGTGGGGTGGTTTGGAGGGAGAGGTGGTCGACCTGTTCGTATTATCACTGCTTCCCTGATCATCCACTTGTAACGGAGACTTTCTATCGGAATGGTCCTCTCGATTTTTCGCTCGTCCATCTCCAGTGTTTTCCAAAGATGATCCTCGGAGTGGACTCCTATCGCGGGGTGTCACAAGTCGCGAACCTTCTGTAACGTCTGTAGGTAGGCGTCGATTATGAAAACTATCTCTGGATGCATCATCGTCTTCGTCATCATCGTCGAAGTCATCGTCGTCATCAACGCGGATGATACGCTCTTTGAAGAGATTGTTATTGCCCTCGCTCGTGTGGTCGTGACCTGAAATAGACGAAAAGAAAAGACATAAAATACATGCAATCGTCATCATAACTACTTGTTAGCTCCTAAAGGAGCAAACGCCTTTAAATAATGTATGTCAAGCTTTCCTGTTATATGCCATCCGTTCTACGCCTTTCCGTTTCTTCATTACCTCTTTCATGTCTGTATCCAGTTTCCTCGACCTGGAGACTTTTCTAGAAGACAACAGGTGAGTCACTTCACGTTTTAGTTGTTTTTTTTAGTTAAGCTTAAAGGTTCTACAGACCCAATTGCTGTGACCTTTTATCAAGCATTCAGATGTTGTCGTGCATCTGATGTAGGTTATGGGATAGAAGAAGACTATGAATAAAATTGCTCATCTGTAATTTGTGCATTCATGCAAATTTATCGTCGTTGGCATTTTGACCATATATTCTTCCTTCGACTCTGCTGGTACTTTTTTTTATCTACCCTATTGCTGCCAAGCAGTTTAAGTAATCGTGGCATTTAGAATTTGCTTGGTACGAAACGTCCATGCGTCGTAAAACATTTTTGGGACAATTCGGAAACGGTGATCACTGCACTGTAATTTGATTGAAAGTATCGCGAACACCCATAAACATGAACCCACGGAGAGACGAATAATCTATTTTATTCGGACATATCTCTGCGCAAGCAACCCCTCAAGGAAGAACGAAGACGTTTAATAATTTAGTTTCAAAATAAAAGAACTACTCAATACATTCTCACGTTTTTTTTTTTTTGTTTTTTTTTTCTTTGTTTGGTTTTTTTTTTTTTAAACGTTAACATTATGTTAAAACTAAAGCCAGAGGGCTGAGTTTACGGAAAAAAATAATAATATAAGGCAGTAATTAAGGCAGATGAGTTTTCTTTCCACGCATCAATTTAGAGATAAGCGATGCAAGCCTTCCTGTCATCTTGAAACGTCTCCTATAATTTTAGCTTTCAAATACAACCAATAAAGCACAGTGACAATCATTTGATCATTTTGGTGTATACCTACTAAAAGCAGATCTTGCTCATAATCAGTTTTATGTAGCACTCACGCGAGAAAGGAACCCAGTCAAACTTAAAGTATATATTCAGGACACAGGCTATTCAAGGCAATAATTTAAAGACAAAAATAAATGACCGTACATTTATAACAATTGTTTTAATTAAAGAGCTGTTAAGCAGTTCGTCAAATTACACCCTATTTATCTATTTCCATTTCTCGGTGTCCTAAATGTGCTGCAGATACTGACAGTTTTAAATGTTGGTTTACGTTTTTCCTCCCGTCATTTTAGACGGGTATAACATGCTCGTAAATAATAACAGCGAAGTACCGCTCGACATGAATTGATGATGGCGTAGTCTCGTTAGAGAGCTAAACAAGAATGTAATAATGCTAATAAAAGAAAGGTAGTCCCATAGCAGATACTGCCGTAGGGGAGTGAAGTGTTAAAGACTTAACCCTACTAGGTCCAGTTCCCTTCCTCGCTGCCTTTTCCTTCCCTAACTCAAAGGCAGGTACCCATTTACAGCTGGGTAGACTAGCGTGATGGCACCGTGGTTTGAACCCGGTACCTTTGCCGCGATAGACCAGCGCTCTAACCACTCTGTCAATCGGACGTTAATAGCGTTTGTTATTTTCTGTCCACACCTTCAGGTTTCCACATACTCTCGTCCTCTTCCTAGTTAACTTTCCGTATGTCTTTATATTACGATGACTAATAGAACACAATCCTCTTTATTGCAGCTTTTCTAACATGCGGAAACATCCTCAAATCTCCTAATTTGGAAAGCATAGCGCTGATGATATGTATGCATGCACAACCAATGCGTACGTGAATCACATGCGGAGTGCTCATACATTTCCCGGTGCATCATCGCGAGCGATTTACGTCGCACATGTTACAATGAACACAGTCAGGGGGTCTCTAAGAATGGTGTGACTTGGGGATGGGGATAGCGGCGGGGGGAGGGGAGGAGAACAAAGAGGACTCTATTTTTTTCGGGGGGGGGGGGGGTGGTAAAGCTGTAGATATATCTATAGTGTAACTGAGGGGACAAAGGGGTTTGCAATGTAAGGGGGGGGGTATGTTTGGGTTAATAAACAAAATGAATGATCATTTGTGGGGGGGAGCGCGAGTGTGTGCAAACATGAAAACCAGAAAGATAACATACTGTTTATAAAAAAATTAATGCTTAAACATTAAAAAGGTAAGGGGAGCAAGAGCTAAAATGGTGTCTTACAATCACACAGTAAGGTGTGGCAGTGAAGAGGAGGGGTGATGGAGGACATAAGGTGAGTGAATCTTCTTCTTCCTTTTTCTCGTTTGATCTGTGCTAATAGACGTTGGTTGCGTTGTATCAAATGCATTTAAAGCGAAGATAAGATAATGCACAATATTTCGGAATAACTCTCAACTCAATCCGATCTCTCCTGCACGCATTCCTCGTGCGTCAACCAAGTTATTATTGTTATTCTGAGTGTTTCTTTTGGTCTTCCTTTTTTCCTCTTACCCTCAGGAACCCAAGTGAGCGCCTGTAGTGGTATTCTGTTGTTTTGCATTCGTAGGACATGACCGATATATGACCATCGTCTTTTCCTTATATAGTCGGAGACATATTTCTGCCTAGAGTCTTCTCTTATTTGTCGATTTGTCTTGAATTCTTTCCAACTGATGTTCATGAGTTTTCTAAGACATTTGTTCTCGAATGTATTCAGCTTGTTCTCCAATGATTTTGTTATTTTCCAACTCTCACAGCCGTATGTTAACACTGAGATAACATTTGAATTAAACAGACGAAGCTTGGTATGTATATTCAATGATCGTAATTTCCAAATGTTAGATAATCTATTGAAGGCGCTAGCTGCCAAAGCAATTCTAGTATGGATTTCTCTTGTTGTGTCACCATCCTGAGTCATTTTACTGCCTAAATAATTGAAACTTTCAACTTTCTGTAGTTTTTCCCCGTTCAAGATGATATCAAAGGTCTCGTTAGAAAAGTTCATAGCTTTAGTTTTAGAGGCATTTATTTGGAGACCAATTTTAACCGAGAGATGACACAAATTATTTATTGCTTCTTGGGATTGTCTTGGTGTTGAACTTAAGAATGCTACATCATCTGCGAAATCCAGGTCCCCCAGGAATTTTCCCTTTGTCCATTTTATACCCAATTGTTCATTGTGGGTATAGTTTCTCATAACCCAATCAATAGCTATTCCAAAAAGTAGTGGTGACATAATACAGCCTTGTTTCACCCCTGTTTCTACTGTAAACCATTCTGTATTCCCTTTATTTGTTCTAACACAACATCTTGCATTGTCATATAGCGCTTTGATTATATTCACATATTTTGTTGGAAAACCATAGATTGTAAGTATCTTCCACAATGATGGGCGGTGTAGACTATCAAAGGCTTTTTTGAAAATCGACGAAGGTGATAATAAGTGGCGATTGCCTTTCCACTGATTCTTCTATAATTGTTCTTAGTGTGAATATTTGATCAATACATGATCGTTTCGGCCTGAAACCCGCTTGTTCTTCTCTGATCTTTTCGTCAGCATGCAATTTAAGTCTTTCTAACATCATGCAACATAATAATTTTTCCAGGTACTGATAATAGAGATATACCACGCCAGTTTATTACAGTCTGATAGATCACCTTTCTTCGGTAACTTTACAATAATACTGTCTTTCCATTGTTGTGGTGGTTGTTCTTCTCTCCATACTTCATTTATAATATCTAAAATTCTCAAGAGGTTGTTGTCATTAACTGCTTTAATCATTTCCCCTGAAATTTCGTCAACTCCAGCAGCTTTAAAATTTTTTAATCTTTTAACGGCTTGTTTGATCTCGTCCAGCGTGAATTCATCGCAAGTTATTGGCAAGTGGTTGTGGATGTTTCATTATTAAGATCAGTAAGAACTGCATTGAAATAATTATTAGTAATAAAAGAACATGCACCAGTGAAATATAAGATACAGTAAGGAAAAAATATCTAGAACATTAGTAACCATATATGAATAACATGTATGACAGAACCATACAAGTACTGCGATATGAAATAAGAATAGTCAATAACAAGACAATTCGACCAGGTGAAAATATAGAAGTAAAACCAGTGGAGGTCAAGATAGCAAGTGAATTATAATAAGTAACAATCAGATACGCACCAGAGCGTATATAAAGGTAATTATTGTACCATAAAGTATCTGTTGGGCAATAAGTTGCATTACCTTGTGTTTGACCTTATAGTATACCCTGTGGTGATAAGATAGTAATTAATAGTGGGACATGGGACGCAGTGGTAAGATATTAGAAGGTGTCGAGGACTCCTTTGCTATTATCTACGCTGGAGAAATTAGGCTTTTTAATTGTGGCTTTTTTTAGTGCCATTATGAAAAGCTGTGTTGGTGAGTTGAAGTCATTTGCTCCAGTTTCTGTTCGGTACAGCTAGTGGGAGGGCATTTAGAAGGTTACTATGGGAGAATCGGCAGGGCAAGGAAGGACTTTGAACGGATGGTACAGGACATGGAGGCTATGACGGTCTTTACTAAAGGACTGCCCCCACCGGAGAGCTGACCCAGTATTTAATCATAGATATATGTAATGATCAGTCCCCCCTCCCCCCGTGTATTTCCGTGGGGTCCCTGGATGAACAAAGAAAACACAATAGGATTACGGTTCTCCCAGGCTTACGCATGTCGCAATAGGCGACTTACATAAGACTGTGACATGGGGCCGGGAACCTCATCGTGTACAAAAAATTTGCTAGAGAAACCATAACTACAAGGGGCACATGAATGATGTAGTGCAGGCTTCCTGTAAGTGGAGTAGCTGCAGTAGGGGGCTATATGCTCCATAGAGCGCGAAAAGAAAAAAGAATAGTGATGGTTTTTTCTTCATCAACTTGTGGCTATAAGGGACAAATGTGTTTTCCAAACAGGCTTTTTTTTCTGCTAAAGTCCATATGTCAACTACAATAAAGTTGAGTATAACGTCGATTATCCGAACGCAAATTATCCGAACCATTAATTATCTCAACGTCGATTATATGAATGTCAATTATCCGAACTGTCAACCACCTGATCGTCGATTATCCGAACGTCAATTATCCGAATCGTCAACTATCCGAACGTCAGTTATCCAAACCGTCAATTATCCGAACCACCGCCGCCACACACACACACACACACACACACACACACACACACACGCGCGCGCACACGCACACACACACACACACACAAAGTCCAGTATCTACTTTTTGTGCACTAATTATTGTGCTGAAGTATTTGTTTATGTAAAGAAATGTGTGATTTATAATTGAAACCATGTAAAACAATTAGGTAAGTTCAAAATAAATATAATAAACCTGTTTCTTCAAAACCTTTTGATTATTTTTTACAAACCATTTCTTAAATCAATTATTTTTAAAATAATACTTCATATTTCAAAATACAAGAGTAATAGCAGTGCGTACAATAATTTTATTGTAGGCATAATTACACTTCGTTTCGTATAAACTGGGTATTCTCATGTATTGTTTGATTACACGAACTATTTGATTAACAGAACCAACCTTGGTCAGAAATTGTTTCGGATTTCACGGTCTACTTATACAGAGTTTTGATTTTTTTTTTTTTTTAAACCCTTATGCCGATTACCAGTTTTCATAATTCAATCTGTCTATTGATTTGTCTGTTTAAATCGTGATCTTTTATTTTACTTTGTGTATCATGATTTAATTCCCGTATTTTCAATCTAATATTCGGATTATATAAACATGTGTTCGTCTTGTTTAGATTTTATCAAAACACTTTCAGTTAATTAGTATTATTGTTTCACTCGCAGAAACATGTGGCATGACGAGTCTCTGCAGGACAAAGTCGGCGCATGGCAATGGAGTAGCATAGCAGATAACTAAAGTAGAGGTGTGTTATAATAATTAGTATGTGCACGCACTGGGGTGAAGTTAAGAATGAATGAGATAAAGAGAGAGATGAGAGAGATATATTGAGAGAAAGGTAGAGAAATAGAGAGATAAATGGAGGGGCAGTAATGGAGAGGGATAGAAATTGAGAGAGAATGAAAAAAGAGAAGGGAAGAGAGAAAGAAATGAAAAAAGACAGAAATGAGAGAAAGAGAGAGAAATAGAGATAGAGGTTGGATAGAGAGAAAGAGATGGAGAGAGAGAAATAAAGAGAGAGAATAGAGAGAGAAATCGGAGGATAGACAGAAACTGAGAGAGACAGAGAAATTGAGAGAGAGAAATGGAGAGAACGAACGAACTTTATTTTCAAAGGGTTGAGAATTGGGCACGCAGGCCCGTCTGACATTCTGAGAGAGAGGGAGAGAAATATGTAAAGAGAGAGCGAGAGAGACACAGAAATGGAGACAGAGAAATAGAGAGGGAATATAGAGAGAAAAATATGTAGAGAACGAGCAAGAGAGAAATAGAAAGAGAGAGAGAGAGAGAGAGAACGAACGAACGAACGAACGAACTTTATTGTCAAAGGGTTGAGAATTGGGCACGCAGGCCCGTCTGACATTCTGCCCTTCCTTTCTCTCACCTTTCATACTGAATTCATTTATTCCCATATGCATTTTACATATCAATGTCAAGGAATTCAACGTTGCAAAGTAAAATAAAATAGCACACTCATATTAACAGAGAGAGACCAGTCGGATAGAGCGAACGAACTCATGTTTCAGATTCAAAGTCGATGACGAAATTAGAAACATAGCATTTTTTCGTCTAAGAGTAGAAGGTACGAACGAACTTGTTTTATTTCAAAAGGGTTAAGAATTCAAGGGATCGCAGGCCGTCTGACATTATGCCCCTTCCTTTCTCTCGTCCTCTTTTATAACTGGATTTCATTTATTCTCACATATATTTTTTACCCATCAATTCAAGGAATTCAACGTTTGTAAAGGTAAAATAATAGCATACTCACATTCACATTATCTAATTAATAAACATGAAATAAATATGTTGAAAATTACAAACTAAGTATTACCAGGAAACAAAAAATGTTGAAAAGCACTAACATCATCATTAAACCTACACTCGATATTATACCCATTTGTTCGTGAAAAAAACCCTAACATTAGGGGGGCAGATAATCAGAACTCATAAAGTATTCGTTAAGTGAAGTTTACGATTGTATGAATCTAGGGACTGAGGTTGAGAGAGAGAGAGAGAGAGAGAAGAGGAAAAAGGAAAGAAAGAAAGAAGAGAGAGAGAGAGAGAGAGAGAGAGCTAGAGAGAGAGAGAAGAGAGGAGAGTATAGAGAGAGAGAGCTTAGAGAATACGGATAAGTGTCACCATTGCGTGTGTCAGAGCTGAAGTTGAGAAGCACGCGCATAAGGCAGAAACCAGCCGCAATCATCCATTGAAACTGTGGCAGTTGAATGACGCACTCCTCTTAGCTCTTGCACATATTTAGGCCCCAACGTTTCTATGAAATCTTATTATTGTTCTTCTGCACCTTTCTACTTTTGGTCCTAGTCCCTTTTTTCCTGCTATTACCCTCAGAAATAAATTTTCAAGTGACAGTCGTCTAGAAGTGAGATGCTCCAACTCTGTGTTGAAAAGTCGTGGCATTCGAGGACATTGACCGATTTGCAGGAACCATCGTCTAGACTCCCTTATATATCGCAGACAATTTCTCGATGCTAGAGTCTATGCTCTTATAATTCATCCGATTAGTCTTGAATTCTTTCCAACTAAAGAAGGTTCATGAGCTATACTTTACCACAGTAATACATTATGTTACCGAATGTATCAGCTTTAATTCTGCTACAAAATTGCTAGGAATTTTTTTATAAATTGGTTTCCAATGCTAGCACAGCCTTATGTTTTGGACTGAAATGATTGAACATTTGATTGGTAAACCCAGATTGAAGTCCCTTGGTATGTATATTCAATGAACAGTAATGTTCAAATGTTTAGATAATGCCGTAGGTTGGCAAGGCGCTGCTTGTCCTATAAGCAATGTCCTAGTACATGTAAGTATACTCTGTTGTGTCCACCATCCTGAGTCATTTTACTGCCCTAAATAATTGAAACTTGTCAAACTGGTAAATAGCTATATTGTCCTTATGAAATATTTCAAAAGTAGTAGTTTTAGTGAAAAAACAAAAATGTTGCGGATTACAGAGAGAACGGTGATTATTTGAAACTAGATGTTATATCATTGTAGAACTATGCTAATTTTGATAGGGATCAGTCAAGAGGTGTGGGGCGATCGGGCCTTACAAACTGATATTAGCAACATTATTTTTTTTTAAATAAAAATGTAAATGTATTCACAGAAGAGATACTGCCGTAGGCGAATGACGTGTTAGATACTTCACTATGCTATGTGGTATCGCACTACTAATTATAAATTAATCAATCAATCGTAGGTCTGTCTGTATTTCAGTTTGTCTGTCTGCCTGCACATCGACTAACCTACACACCTGCCAACCTACCTGCGTAATTACACATGTACCTATCTATCTATCTATCTATCTATCTATCTATCTATCTATCTATCTATCTATCTATCTATCTATCTATCTATCTATCTATCTATCTATCTATCTATCTATCCATCCATCAATCTATGTGCATGTCTGTCACTCTGTATGAATGTCTGTCTGTCTATCCATCTATCCGCTTATAAATCCATCCATTCATGCATCCACAGGCATAAACAGTTCTCCATAAGTAAAATCTCAAAAGCCCAAACTGACCTAATTATCACGCGCGTAACTGAGCAGCGGGAATGTATCTACACTGGAGGCTGCTGATCATGTAACCACTACCAGAACATTCCAGCATCAACTCCAAGAATCTAACACCAGCACAGACCATATCCAGAAGATAACCTGCTCACCCCAACGTGCTTTTCCTGACACTGAGCAACGATCTTGCTCACAGTGAGCTAATTCAGCGGGAGGTGTGGAGTTAATGAGAAATAGAAGAATATTGCCACATATATGTCCTGCACAAACGTGGGAGAATCAAAGGTATATAGACAGACGTGGGAGAATCTTAGTTGCATTGATATAGCTAGAGAAAAGAAACTATACAAAAGGCCACTTGCGAATGACTGGCATAGACAGACAGACAGACAGACAGACAGACAGACAGACAGACAGACAGACAGACAGACAGACAGACAGACAGACAGACAGACAGACATTCGGTATTAGATCATTTGTT